>JAAAKL020005055.1:0-19921 GCA_010016065.2 Carybdea cf. marsupialis auct. non (Linnaeus, 1758)
GACAGTACAGATCTGTCCTCGGATACATACTGTGTATGAAAAGAACGGATTCATTGGAAGGAATGCATGGTTATCACGGATTAGGTACGTTTCTATGAAATACAGTTATATGCAAAACTTTGTATGTCACCAGCATCTCAGCCTATTCGTTGAAATTTTTTCAAAATAAGAAACAACAACTCAAATGACGGTGTTGCCATTGAACATAGAGCTTTTAGCGCATGCCCAGTTATTCTAGCAAAACTTTGGGAATAGCTTGCTTCAAATGGGTGGAATTAGATGATTACTAATATTTCTAGGTGTGATGATTCATTGAAATTTGTGTAAGAATACATGAAACGGCTGACGTAACGCTCTGAAAAAATACAGTTGATGAAAATTAGCTGAAATTTATTGATTATGATGTATAAACCACTACTTTTAAATGAATCGCTCGTGCGCTGACATAGATGTTATACCTACAGTACAGTATATGAGAAACACATATTGTTCTTTTTGTCTTTCCATTTATAAATTATTGCCATCCACGAAGCATTGCTTGGTTTCGCACAAGCAGATCAAGTGCTTAAACGTGACCTGGCAATTTACGTACTTGCTCACCAATATTCCAGGCAGATATTTATATAAATTTATGCGGATTAATTTTCTTGTATAGTTTGGGATATATTTAGTGTCAACTGTACATCTACGTTAGACTTATTTTCAAGAACCTTTTAAGTTTGACCATATGACAGTGCAAGGTTGTATATAAATATGTAGACAACAAGCAAAACTTGCTGGAGTCTTTAATTGTGCCTTCACATATCTCAGCTCCCTGTGTCCCGTAATCCTACAATGGGTCTCAATCTGGTGACTAGATTTGAAAAGAAATATATTATGATCGTGATACTTAACTATTAAAGAATGCGGATTCACTAGATTTATATCTTAAAACCTGCTGTAGAAGTCATGGCTTCCCATGCCAAGGAATTCAGGAGTCATGCCCCCCACCTCCCACATTTTGTACCGCATATACGAACACATGGCTATTCATTTAAATGCCCTTTCTCCTGGGAAATGCTCCTAGAACGTAGTAAAATAATAGTTGTATCTTTATAATGATTAACATTTGTAGGATAATATTTATGATCTCGGCTTTCGTAATGACGATCTGTTTATATTTATTAAGTACGGGAAGCATATAACCCCTGCTGTTCTGCCTTGTAATAATGTATATATTTAAAGGTTTTTCTTCTGAGGATCTATGAAGGAAAGCTAAACGACATTATGCAAGTACATGCAACTTTCATGCTGAAATTGCGCACAACTAAGTGACTGCAAACTGAATTGGGGTAGTTCATCTACGGTTACATCCTCATATGTACTTTAGTTACACACGAGTATGTACTCTAGTTACACCCCTAGCAATTCCTGTGTTTACATTTGAAAACTTCGATATAGGTTTACCCCAAATATTCCATTAGATGAGCTCAAACTACTCTCTTGTTGTTCCCCAAACCCGTTAAATTTTTGCACCAAAACAACATTTCTAGTGTCATAGCAAACCCTCTTCTCGCTGCTGAAGTATCTCTTAAAATGCATGAAAATCCTTCTCTAAGTTGCATCCCTCCTGTCTAAAACAGTTGATACATTGTCCGCTGAAACCAAGAAAGTAGCACTTGCGTTAGCGAGGTGATCATATTTCAAAAAGAGATTGCGGAACTCATGGGCTCCTCAGATCGGGCCCACAGGAGAACAATTAACCTTGGCTTTGAGCCAATCGCCTGCTCTAATTCTCCAGAATGAGACGTTCCTTCTTACAAAGCTTTGATAGAGCAGGGAGGGCTCAGCCCAAAAAGTATGACATCGAGGCTAACATGCAAAGAGATACAGCGTGTGTAAGGGCCATGCATGCAGTAAGAATCTTTGAGAGTACTTACTTATAGTGGAGGGTATAGGGTTCCATGATGTGGATTCTGATAGAATAAGTGTTGAGAGCTACTGAAGGGAAATGGCACTGAAGCGACAGAGAGCTAAAAGGATGGCAGATAAAGGCTTAATTGAGATTTTGGTGGGCCTATTAAGGCAACCCTATTCTTGAAAATATTAAGGGGGGCTGAGCCCTCCCTGCCCCTGTGGATGAGCCGCTCATGACATAGACCCTTATTTTTGAATAAACGACCACATGGAAATGAATCTTTTTGTGCAGGCTTTGAGGGGCTCGTGGCTTACCAAGAATGGATTGTAGAGCATTTATAACAATAGTCTCAGATGGCATATGTTGGAAACCTTGGCCTTGTTGACATGAGATACACACACTTAAAATTTAACAATCTGTTAACACTATATCACATAATTCTCTGGGAGGCCTTTTAAGAGCAAAAATCCATTTACTCTGCAACATTGAATTTCAATAGTGAGCTGATTTACAAGTATAACTGTTCCATCAAATTTCAAATAGGTCTGAAAGAATCTTGGTACAATATGGAGTAGACAGCTCCTCATAATGCAATAGAAAAGCATAATGACCACTCCAGTTTCAAACTTTTTAAAAAGACAAAATACAACAATATGATGGTGGCTACATTTGCTGAAATACTACCCATCATACTATAAATACTTTCTGTGTATTCACACCTCCTTTCTTGAGTGACAGATGCAGGAATTGGTGATGATTGTCAGGCTGTGGAAGGCATGTATGAAATTGAATAACTCAATTTTCTGAAGTTAACAAATACAAAACATCAGAAGGAAGGCCTATGAGTAAAATATGTGATTATGACAGTTGAAAAGGTGAGATGCATGATTCTTTACAATGCCCCTGTCATGAATTTGTCATGTCACATGTTCTACAGTTTTTTGTATGCATATTATATAAATAGTTCCAGTCTCTTCTCTATATATCTATCATCTTTTAACCAAGTATAAAGGGTTACATTTTTTATTAAGAGGCAACAAGATAGCAGTGATGGAAATGATATCCAAATTTTGTTTCCTTTTTTTATAAACATGATCTATAGATCTGCATGACATTTTGGTGGAGTTGACAGGATATGACACAGACAATGCTAAGAATCTGGCAAATGACATTCTGAGTGATCTTCATGATGTGTTTGACTTTCAGCACATATGTACTCCTATTGATTATACAGAGATAAAAGGACAGTATGAGCATGTTAACTCTTACAAGAAATCTCAATAAATGCCAGGCTGATTAGCTGAATCGAATTCCTGTCACTACACATGCAAACAATTCTGCTGTGCATGTGGGTACTGAGTGTTGACAACTGTTTCAGCTTAGATTTTGCCTTATCAAAATGCTATTGTAAATACAGATTCCAACATACTGATACACACATTTAATTATATGGAAATCCTGCATTTTTAACTAGATCCTGATTCATGCAGACCAAAAAAGTTATGTGTGAAATGTATACTTTATTGATTCTACTAAAATAATGAGATGAGAAACGACAATACTGGGAAAAAAACACACTACTACAAAGAAAATAAGCTAGTAGATTAAAAATGATGGTCATGATTACCATGATGCTGATTAGCTTGATAGTGATAGTTATGGTAATGATGGCCATGAAAATCAAGGTCATGATTATATGGACATGAAATCACAAGTTTGTTTGCTTGTTTGGGCAATAAATTTACCATGAATAAAGCATTTCCATTAATCAAGCAGATAGGTAGGTTGGTTTATGGTTATTGAGGTATGTCTGTGTAGTCTAGGTTTGTAGCATAAATCTTCTTATGAAAGGAAAGGCAAGAATACAAATCAAGAGTAATATACTCTGTTACAACACTGAGAACAGATCATATCTTAATAGCTTTAACTTTATGATACAGGACACAAAAATGCTATGTTGTGACAAAGGAAATTCTTTGCTTGGGGAATGGTATGGCTACCATGAAAGTGTCATGATGGTGTTTAGGAATAGTTTAGTTAAGTTTCTTAAAAACACCACTTACAAATTACTGGATTTTGTCCCCTAAAATCTACAACAATGCTGTGCGAATCTTACTTGATATGTTGTTTCATCTAACTGTTCCATTTATCTATCATTTTGTATACTCTGTTGTGGTCACAACAACAAATCTTCCAAAATGGTAAATGTCAGTTGCCAGAACTATAGTGTTAGGATGGGTAAAAAATAGCCGGGCTTACTATACAGAATTGCTTACAGCTAAGAAGTGTAAAAATGCTAACACTGACAAATACAATTTGAAGGTAGACTAACGGACAAATATACCTGTAATCGAATTGACTTAAAATTGATTACTAGAAGTTGAGTAACAATGAGACACTTACTTTGAAACAACGCAATACTCGCTTACATTACTTGAGAGGGCAATGACCTTACTAACACTCCCGTGCTCAAGATCACGCAGCTACAGGCTTATACTAAATGGTCTCAATTAAAAAGAGCATGCACTTTTAGCCTTTGCTTGCCCCAACGTGACTTTTGACAGGCTGCAGTGTCTTAACTTAATATCAAATTTTTCTCAAAGACACTATGGATATGCACTTCCTACCAAAAAGTTTGAGTTGGGCCTAATTACTTTAGAAGCAGAGTTAAGCTAAGGAATTCTCAGTATATCATTATAGGACGTTCTCCGAACCCGAAACGAAAGAGCATGAACGTTTTAATCGTTAGGATCGCAAGACTTGGCTTACAAGACCTACCTAATTGCTCGCGAGCTCTAGCACCTGCTTATCTTGAAACCGACACCTTGAAACGATTAAATATACTCCTTATCCTAGTCCTTTATCAATAACCGACGGCAACAAAGCCTAGCATAAGACATGGTACAATATCATGGGCTAGGCTTTGGCAGCGCCATTCATGTCAAATATACTATAGCCTATACTACATACTATTATAGGCCGATGGTACGGTACGGTCATGAATGGTACGCAAAGTATATCTGAAAAGCAGGCAATGGAATGAAATAACTTGTTAATAGCTACTAGAGGTAAAGAGATGTATATAATTTAAAAAACTGACCTACTAACTTTTCAGTCTCTCGTATGCCTATTTTCTTTGTCTGTCATTGCCCACAAGTGTAGAGGGTGGTTGGTGAACTATGGTACCATTTTGAACGGTATCATGTTTTGTTATCATCTCTCTTTCAGAATGAGATTAGCTCCTAGTCCAGAAAGATGTGACTCGAGTGGAGAGTTGCAAGGAAGAAATAAAAACTGGATGGCTCTGTGTTAAGTCAGTAAAAAATTCCTTTGAAATTTGAAGCGATGGACCTTCGTCTAAGTAGATAATTCTAAACTCATTTTATTATACTTTTACTTTAATTCATGCTTTTAAATTGTTTATGATTGTTTCCATTACATTGTTTCCATTACATTGTTTCCATTACTTTACCCCAAATAAGATTTTTTAACAGGAACATGCCGTAGGGCCCTCTATATTGGAAGATCGTTACTTGGCTTGAACACCCATCCAATGTCGTCTTCAAAATGTATCGCATTGAAGTTATCGCGCTTGTGTTTACATTTTGGCGCCATTTCAACATTTTCAAAACCTTATTGAATGCTATTTTCGCGCCGTTCTTGTCAGCCTCAGCTTGATTATCCTGAACATCGCAATTTTTACATAAGGAGCATGTGAACACCAACTCTTTTGAACTGGTCTTAGACCGATAAGGTCCAAAATTTGCTCTGTGTCGTATCCATCGATCTTTTAGTTCGCAGGTTTATAAGTCATATCTGTACAAGAAAGATGCAGTCCATCTTAAAACGTATACGACGCTATCCGTACAATGGAAAATGAGAAGAAATACACCGCAACTCTCTTGGAACTATTTTAAAGAAACTGTAAAATGACGGGGAGCGGTCCTTATTAGAGGTCAAGAAATGTTGTTATCTTGCACACTTGCAATTAACCTCGTCATTAGTCTTTTCCTGATTTACCCCTTAGAGTTCTGCGACGACCAGACTGTAAGGATATATAAGGGTTGACTTCCATATCAATTCTACACTTTCAGAAACTTATGAGACGTTGCATTCTACTAATTGAATGCGCCTTTGGACTTTCCAGAAATGATAATACTATAATTTTCTTTTTTGTAGTCCCTTTAATGCATAAGCAATTTTTGTTCAATCTTCCATTTACTTTAATGTGCTCTTAGATGGTTGACAGATGTCTTGCTCTCGTAGAACTGTGCCTTCTATCTCAGCAACAGACGCTGTCAGACGTCTTGCAGCATACCCCTGGAATGACACTGAAGAAATTGAATTTGTCAGAGAGAAGAAGTGAACTTGAGCAATGCGGTGATAAGTTTCCCTTAACGGATTCATACTCAGATAGTCGAAGCGGATTTTATCAAGATCTGCAGCCTAGCGAACCTAAGTTTTTTTGAAATCCTAAATGCAACTACAATCAATAAAGCTAGGAAAATAACGTCAAAATCATATATAATGCATAGTAAAGGTAGATAAAAGAGGGTACTTACTGTTTCAAGTTGTAAATAACGATCAATTTAGGTAGATTTTCAATATGCGTCACAATTTTATTTTGCAAATACAAGCAAGTTTTACTTTCACAGTCCCAAGCAGTGATTAATGTCGCAGGAGTGATTAGCATGGAAACACACTCGCTCGTATGATTATGGACCATCAAAATTTGATACAAAACAGACAAAATTGACGTTTTCCCATTTTTCAACCATCAATGAAACTCATCCTATATTCTTAAAGAAACTATGCATGTAGAATTAAAGATATTAAAGTTATGTCAATCAAACAATTCTTTAACTAGAGTGTAAGAGAATTCAATCCATATGGACCCCGCAGACTTTATAACTTCAGAAAAAGCCCAGATCAAAACAACGGGGTTAATGATGCTATAATAAGACCGTCTACATCATATCGGTGGCAGGAATGGCAGTATAGAACACAGATAGAGAAGAAGAAAAGCCTTCGCATGTCCATTCTTTTTTCCTATGAGAACAGTGCTATAAATATGCTATCGATACTACATAACAATGAAGAAAATCAGTATAAAATTTATAATCTATAAATTAGTATACTGAATATTTCGTATAATATCCCTTTCAGTAAACAATTGTATGGTATTTAAAGTAAAACGAAGTCTGACTAGAAGCAGCTTTCTTGCTCTATAGTTTAACACACATAAAAGAGATGATGTTATTTGTGAGTCTCGAGCTATGCTCTTTCACTAGTGTGATAACGGGGTGATACATTTTCACTGTATACTACATGTATCAGCACAACTAGGACAACTTAACTAACAAATGATGCTGAAGTTTTGGAATTGTAGCACAAGATTGTTTTATGGCTGAAAGGGAGTTACGAACTGAATGAGGAACGACATGGCGTTTTATAACTTGTGACAGAAGATGACACTACACCTGGCCATCTGGTGACTCAACAAAAGACCTTAGAACCTTAGAACCTTTCATAACCTTAAATATCATAAAACGTGCATACAAACCCTTTAAAAGTTAACATAATAAGTGTTCGTCATCCCTAAAGCCACCAATCTTAACTTCTTAAAAGTAGGATGGAACTCTCCTGTGCCTTAACGTCGAAGTTTTACTCCTTTCTCGGCCTACATATACTTCATCCTTCTACAAAACACACATTTCGAGAACACTCCGATGTAGTGACTTTGCTTGGCTAGTGTAAACTAGAGTGTGTTTCTACAACTGCTCGCAAAATTTGATTATAATGACGCGACCAAGGTACTTATAAAGTTCAAGCATTAGCTTTATCAAGACTTTCTTAATACATCACAATAAATCAGCGAGAGGCTAAAAACACAGACACAAATTCTCAGAAAGTTTAGAGATGATGGCTTAGAGATTAATAACATTAATGAAACGCAAGGATTTTTATAAACTGAAGCCACAAACGCTCTAAATATTTTATGGTAAATATTTGGTCAGAGATCAATCCATTTGGTGCTTGATATTTACTCCTGAGTCCCCTCCAAAGTTTCTCAACTTCATGATAGAACTACAACGAATATACAACCTCTCGTTTCAATGAGCTGCCCTTACAGAAAATGTTGGTAGATAATAGAAAAATATTGTATTTTTGATAAAATAGTCTTCTCTGTTTACTTTGGCAAGCTCTTGGTGTATGCCTTTCAATATTGTGAAGAACAGTAAATATATGCAAGGTAAAGCTTGCCCAGCCTCCTACTATCCTTTACTGGAAAGCATTGATAGCAGTTACTAGACCTGAACTTACGAACACGATCTATACCTTGAAAGCGCAATGTCAAGGAATAATAACCTTCATGCTGAGATATTTGTAGCTATTTAGAGAGCCGGTATTGCTTTTGGGAGGTTAGTGAGAAGGCAATAGTTAGGCTAGAGTACTTGAAATAAGACACAAATCGAAACTTGCAAGAACCGTGATTTAAATTTTCTTCTTTACAATACTGTTTTCCTTGACAAGAGTGGTTGGCAAGTGTTTCCAAGCAATGATTATGGTTGGATAATGGTTGAGATGGCCTCGTTGTGGGAACTAGGGATGATGTTGGAGATTCCCAATCAACTTTCCCACAGGGAGGCGACAACGGTAAAACCTTGAAGCAATGCAAGTAATTGTTTATAACAGGGAAGAAAAAACTATAAGTATTCTTTAAACAGTGGAATAAATAGCGAAAGTACCACCATGCGTTATTTAAACAAAAATTAGCGCAAGAATAATATATTCTCTTAAAAATACTAAGAAACACCCTGCTTAACTGTTGTTTCCATAGTTTGAGACGATACTGACACTATTAGGAACACGTGCGGTACAACTACTTTTAGACTAACCACATCAAATAGGGAACTTTTTCCATCTATATACCTAAAAACCAGCATTTTTATCTGGGAACAACTAGAAGACTGTTTTTCAAGGGTAATAATAGCCTCTTCTAACTCCCATAGAAAAAGACATAAGCTAAATTATACTTAATTTAAACTACTATTCGGCCAACAGGTGATACAAATTGTAGAGGGTCTTCTTTCGGCCTCATTGTAAGGTTTTTACTATACTCGACTATACTATGTCAAAGATTTAAATCAAGACGTCACTATGACGTCAAAAATACGTTAGCGCCTTATAAGACCGCTGCATGTCTCCTCCTCAGGGGGACTGGATCAGAAAATAACATCAAGTCTTAACCACTAGATAAATGTGCATGACATAGAATTTCCCGTGAAGCAATGGAAAAGTAATTCTTGAGTAAATTAAAGCTCATCATGCCCCTTGCAGTCTCTCCCGAATCTTACTATGTAACATGCAATGTAAATAAATTTCGGACAAAGAAAAATTGAATTAAAAAAATCCTTCAACATTGTGGACAATCAGCAAATACTAGAGAAACCCAAGATCATCGATAATAGAATGTGATTTATCTTCACTCCCATTTTGTAAGCCATAACTCCGTTGCTGCAACAATTACAGCATTAATCATATTTTCAATATGTTCAGTTATTTTTAATCATAATTAATTATTTCCTATGAATTATCATGGATTCTAGAATTTTCCATGTAAACAGGATATCTGTCGTATGCCTTATTAAGTTAGAAAATCTCAACTTTCCCTTGTCCTTACTTTCATCAACTTAAGCAGCGAATCAAGGTGACGTGAAGAAGTTACTGTTCATCTGCGATTCATGTATCCAACACAAAATTTACTTAGATATCGGGACAAAGAGTCCAGAGATATAAAATCAGAAGGCAGAGGATAATTTGAAACCCATGTTACTACCACTATGCCATTCAGGTATTATTTCTAATAGTTGGTGGCATATTGTCGGAAGCTGACCTAGATGTTATTATAGTATGGAAATGTTGAATATGCGCACGTGCTTTGCCAACAGACACTGATATAACAACAGTTAATTTGAACTAAATAAAATAATTGGAAGGGACACAAACAGTTGAGATAATGTCAGGCTTTATTAAGAATGGGATAAATTTGAAAAGCCTTCCCCTGTAGTAACCCCCTCTGGTTAAAAGGATCTATTTTACACCGTACAATCCCCTTTAAATTACAACCTGGCTTCGTGACTCAACTTTTGAATAAAATTGTTTTGTTGATTTTATACAATTGACACATGACTATAATAATTGAAGGAAGGTGTTTATTCACGTTGCCATAATATTCATGAGAACTTGGCTGAGTCTACCTTTATCAACAGCGTCTCAAGAAATATCAACACAAATGTCAATCATCGCCCATCCCAAGCTTGTTAAGACAAGAGAACTGTTTGATACATTCACCTGTTTCTCTCGTGTTTTAGTACCAATATTTAAATTCCACTTTTGTTGCAAACAATACATCTGTCACCTATAAGATGTTTACTTACAAAAGTCCAATTTTGATTTAAGACTGGCACCCGGTTGGACTCAAGTATGCAAATTCTATAAGCCAATCTTGTGTTAGCTAATTTATAATTAATTGGAAACTGTTCCCCTCTAATTTGGAACTGTTTTTCTTAGGATTTAACCTCTTGATGTACAATCTTTCCAGCCTACGACTGGAAAGGACATCCAAGATAATTGTCGCTGAAAATGGGAATATCATGGGTTTGTTATTCATTTCTCTTCATACACAGTTGTGTTGCTTGCGACATGAGACATCTTATTACGTATCACAGACGTGGAAAACTGATCTATCCGTGTAACAAAGAAATGTATTTGAACAATTTTACATTTGTTTACAGCTTAGACTTCTGCAGAGATAGATGTTTTACGTCACGGGGATGCAAAGGAATTAACTTTTGCAAAAAATATTCGTCCCACAGCGCAGGATATTGCGTCCTTTATAAAGACAGATTCTCCGATATTTATAAACGTGGCTGTTACATAGAGGCACATGATAACTGTGTTTTTGAAGATATAAAGAATGTGGATAAAGTTGTGATTAGGACATGCTCTTAGCTAATTATCTATTGGTATAGGTAGTTATAATATAATTCTGATGCACCCATTGACTTATCAGTTTTAACTTTGGTAGCCATTGAGAGGTGGAGAGTATCTATTGAAACACAGGAAACGAACTTGATTGTGCGGAGAAATACTTGCGAAATGATAAGAGAGCCAAAGAACAATAACGGGATGAGATCTGTTGTATTTCCAATCATTTTTGTGTATATGGATTAGACATTAATTGCTTCCTTCCAACAACCAGTTTAAATCGATGGCGTTAACATATCAACGTATTCTGTTCGTACGTATGAAAATGAGACTTGATACAAGAGTGGAAACCCAAAAGTTTATCTTCGATACGTACTGAAAGTGATAACAGCGTGCCTTTCATTGAAGATGGAATGCAAGTTTAAAATGGCAACGTTACTGAGGATTGTTTGTTATACATTGCCTCTTAGGAGCTTATAGTGCAAGATGGATATTCATCATGATGCTTTTGTCTTAGTAATCAATTAATTATAATTGAACATTGCACATTTAATATTTATTTGTTGATCTGCTTAAGGGATCCTTACAGCTGCTTGTTAGTTTTATCAACTCTTTAAGCTCTCAGATTGTTAGCTCTCAAAATGACACAAGATAACATACGTTGTATAGATGGCTGCTAGGAAGTGTACCTTATCTACCTGCAAATATATCAAGGGATAGAAGTAAATAGACGAGAGACAAATGTTTGGACTTTAGTATCGATGCCATACTATTGTTGTGTTTAGTCAAGTATCAAATGTTTTCTAAATGTTTCTTTACAGTGACTGTGTTAAATGTCTTGATGTTCTTGCCACTATGTTACCAGCATTATAAGAATATACCATTCCATTTCTTGTTTAAGTTTTGAAAACCTATTCCAAAATTCTGATATTTTACAGGTTTTACACTTTCTTAGTTATAATATGCAAGAGGTAAATCGAAAATGTAAAAAGTGAAAATAATTTTCACTGTAAATTTCATCTTGACCTAGTTTCTTAATTGTATATTCTGCGTTTATCGAGGCACGTGCTTGTTTACATAGACATTTCAGATATAGGAAAAAATCTCGTGTAAATGAACAAAAATTCTACGCCCAGTTACAATACAATGCTCTGTACTCTTTTCAAATTAAGAAAATGGTTAATAGAAAATCAACTTCATGAACCTTTCAAGGCTATTAAATGTTTCTACGAAATTTTCTCTAACAAATAAGCTCCAAAAATTCTAACAGAACACATCAAATTAGGAAACGAAGTGTTGGGTTTTCATCAAAACAGGTTATAGAGTTAAAATTTAAGTTCCATTGTTTGCAATAAAACAAAACTCTTCAGTAGGTATCACCCTCAGAGGATTTTGGAGGCCTGATAGTTAGTCTTTAAAACTCAGAAAATCCTATGTGCAAAGGTTTGGTGCTGCGTTAAGTTAATTTCAACGGTTAGCCGCCTCCACTACTTTTCTGCTACTTTGTACATTGCCTGTGATATTTTTATTTACTTATTTTAAATTCTGTAGTAAAGGTCTGTTATTTTTTCTCTATGCGTTACTTTGGCGAATAGACTCCTTATGTATTAAAACATTGGGCTACATTGTTACTTTCAAAATCTGATTCGTGTTAGGGACTTTTCATACAGTTATTTGAGTTGTCACAGAAGTTGTTAACAACTTTTTTTATTCTGATGTATATTTGGCTTTCAAAATTGATGTTCATAGTGATCAAAGAGCTTCAACCTTCAAACAATAACAGCAAGAATACAACTATAATCAAAGCGTGCAAGTCAAAAATGTGTAAGTTATTTTCTGTCAATTTGTGCTACTTTAAATAATGGATTAATTCACCTATATTTTTTGCCGCACTGGTCACAGAATGTAGAAAAGGGTAAAAAAATTGCAGGAAATGAGAGGATTTCAACAGCTTGTTGCAAGTAAAACGTGTCGGTTTGTTTAGGCTGCAATATTCCAAGGATGACAAACTGCAATATCACCAAACCCAATAGATCGGAAAATGTAATCAGAAGGCAATACCTGAAGAATTTTGAGCATGTTTGTCGATGTGACAGTAATATGCTATCGAGAAAGCCTTTCGCTAAACTTCAGGAAGGTCCACTATAGAGACTCTTGGATTCAAATATCAAATAAGCTTGATGTATCCATCGACTAAGCAAAAAGGTTAACACAATTAAAAACTCCATTTGTTAGCCAGAAATTCAACAATTTGACTCCTAGGGGACAAGAGCTTTGATTGGACAAGTCGATAGTACACGACAGAACTGACGCTTTTTAGGTGAAAATGCGTCAGATGTAAGCAAATACTCTTTTGCCAACAATCAACATGCTTCTTTGCTTTGGCCAATGCCACCTCCAAGGCAGGAAGAAGATATAAAAAATGGGTATTTTCCACCTTCAAGCCTGGTTGTCAATCAGGTTCAATGTTGGCCCATTGTTACGTCACTTTTCGAGGATTAGAAAAGTTCATTTAAAAAACGAATAGGTAAATTCAATATCTACGTATGGAATTGCTCGTGGATAAAATTTGTTGTTGATTTGATGTTGATTTAGTTGCTTCGGTTTGTTTGCTTTCACTTTAGGTTGCCATCCAGGTGCTCATACAATGAAGTACTTTTTTACTGAGTTCCTTTGTTAATATGTTGCTCTTCTGACATCATGTTTAGTCAAACTATGGGTCATTCAAAAACGTTTTCGAGTTATCAATTTTTCAGTTGCTAAGTTTACTATTTAATGAGTTTCAGTTTAATTGGTCTGGTAATAAGTTGCCCTTGTTAGTAAATTACTTAATTAATGGGATGCTCTCAAGTTCCTAAGGTAATGCTTTAGCCCATTCTGATTCTGTTTAACGTCAGGAAAAGAAATATAAGGGGAGAAAATAAATGCATTTTTAAGGGAATCATCATTAGAGGGAAATGATATGATAGAAAGTGAATTATCTTTTAGCAGCGGGGAGAGAGGGGATAGTCTCGGGGTTAAACGACATGGGAATCTAAACCTGAAAGTAATTGGAAAAAGCAAAGAACAAACGTAAATTAAAGCTAATCAAAATAAAGAAAGGAAAGATGAAAGTAGAATAAACTCTTTCCTAATACTTTTTCAGTCTTTCATCTTTTCAGCTATTTATTTCTGGGGTCAGGCTAGACAAAAATAATTTCTTAACTTTTAGTCGCACTTCACCTTCGTCCCGTCCCATGTAATTCATGTGCTATACAACAAGGATGATTTTACTTCCCTGGATCTCTACTGAACGAAAGCATTAGACCAATTGAGTGGAATAACACTACCCTGCAGTTGTTTGGTATAAATTGGACGAAAACTGACATTTTTAAGAACAGTATTGCAAATTTGAGGATACACACAAGCTGAGAGAAAAAAGGATATCACAATGTGCACCACACTATCAGATACTGGTCATCCATTCCTTGTGTGAAATGATTTTATAATTTCAAAGGAAAAAACTTTCCTGTGTTTTTAAATGGATCAAAATTTTGTCAGGTCAGGTTTTTTCTAGTAGAGAACATTGTTGAATCTTTGAAATGATAAAGAAAATGATAAAAGAAATATAATCACTTCTACATGTTGATAAAAGAATGTTGATCAAGAGGAGGGCTTCCAATACTTGGTGTTATATTATCTAAGATTTTTTCTGTCACTATCAAAATAAGAAGTAACTGTAACTCTATCTATATTGGGCAAATACGTAGGGAACCAGATAGGCCGGGGCTTCGAAACGTCCCCCATATCTTATGAACGAACTCTATCTAGATTGGGCAAAGATGTAGGGGACCAGATAGGCCGGGGCATCGAAACGTCCCCCATATATTATGAACGAACTCAAATTCATTATGAAATATTGAAATAAAGATTGGATTAAAATTTTCAAATGATTATATCTTAGATTAATCTCTATAAAATGTCAGTCTCTAGCAGCAAAAGTGTCTATGAATTTAAACACTTAGAATCAACGTGACTTAAAATCATGTACTATTTGCCTTTGAACGCAATCTTGGTGCTGATTATTTTTAAAACTGAGATAATTAAGCATATTTTAATTATTGAGGAATCAACGGTGACTATGAATTTCTATACGTTTCTCAATTGCTGGTCAATTTTCGGCCGATCTGTGACGTCATCGTCGCCGATACGATTAAGATTCTAGAGCTAATTGATTATCAATAAGCCCATCAATTTTCCTACATGACAGACTTCAAACTATAACTGACACAATATTATCAAAGTTAATGTTAATTTAGTTGCCATCCTAAGAGGCCTACTTTAGGCCTTGAAACCTAAAAAAACATCTCGGCCTAGGTACGGCTAACAAAGGTAAGTTTGAGATTAAAATTGGTGGCTGTAATAAATTATCAACAAGTAATCAACGGGAAAGTTTTTACTGTAATGCACAACTAAACAAAACTTTTAAAGTCATCTTAGAAGTAGAAACCAGAACCAATCTGTTGCTTATCCATTCCGTATCCTACGCTTTCGGCCGACACATTGATCATCATCAGTAGACAACTACAAATCATCCCTATTTCCAATATATAGAGAAGATTGTAACACTTTACATATTATAACAAAAGGATGTGCTAAGCCAATAATCACTAGTCACGAGCATTATCACATCCCTAGAACTCCCAGGTGACTAGTCGCAGAGATATTGTGGTGCCGAGATGGCCGTTACGCTCAAAACAATACTTTCTTTACGGATTAACAGGCTGTCTTTAATTTCTTTCATTGGAAATTATTCAGAGTCGAGACTTGAATTAAATCATCAAAACTGCCAGTATTTCTACAAAATAGTATGTGTTCACGAGTGTCGAGGACTAACACGTTTCCCAGCAAGATGTGACACACTCATATGTCCAGAAGCCCTTACTTTCAAATGCCTCACAACTGTAACAATTGAGGAAGCTAGCATTTCAGCTACAGCATGTATGCTTATACACTACTTATGAAAGTAGGGCCTTTAAAGGACAATATCTGTATTTGAAAAAATTTGCGACTCTTTGATCTGACTAAAAATTACTTTTAACACATAAAACAGTAAAATCTGATGAATACGATTTTCCAACCGTGTCCTTTTATTTTATACCCAATTAGGGCAAAAATACGGATATTTCTTTTATCTCAACAGTTTGTACTGCTTTTTTAACCTTGTTTACTTTATTGAGAAACACATTTTTAAACTAATCTGTTTTCAGTTAATCGTATCTATTCCTTCCTAGACTTAAACGGGCATGAGGAGCAAAATAGCACTATGTTAAGTTCAAATAGCATAACTGCTGCAAAACGTCATTGTAAATCTTGACATTGCAAAACCAAACACACCAATACCTCTGTTGTTGATTTTAAAATATGCCCACATTAGTTTATGAGGTATGATTATTATTCGTGTTAGGAGGTTAGCATGCAATTGGAAAATTTTCATCCTATGCAAGTTTTTTCAGAATGTTAATAATTTTCTTTATTATAGTTGGCATTCTAAATTTTGCATTTATAATCAAAATTTAAGCTTTCAATAACATTTTGTTATCGCGATGCAAAGATATCTCAGCATGCCTATAACACGGAAATGTTGTCAACAAATGTTGAAACAAATTGATTTTCCTAAATGTTAAATATTCTAATATTATGTGACAGGAATTTTATCCTTATCTATATTTACTGGGCTCTTTTAAGAAGATTGTATATTATTTTTGAGTATAAACATTTCTAGTTTGTAGATTAGCGCTGATTGCTGATTGATTAAAAATAGAAAAGTATTTTAAATTTATTAACCTTATATTTCAAATTATTATGCCAACAAGGGTTTCCGTATACTGTCTATCCTTCTCATTATCTGACTCACAAAAGCTAGCTGATGTCTCTTCACTTCCTGCATCATTTGTCTATCATCTCGTACTTTTTTCAGCATCTCGTCTTCGGTACTCTCACCGGAATCGTATCATCAGAAAACGATATTTACTGATTTTCATCGTTTCATTAAATCTAACAGTTCCGAACATGAAGGATTTTGGCGCAGTCATTAAGGCAGTGGACATCAGAAGAATTGTGAAGAAAATAGGAAGTGATTAGAATTTATTGTTTATTTATTTAAAATAGCATTACAGAGCATTGTAACTCTTTCTTACTTTTCGTATTCACAAGTTTGTTAAAAAATTATGTGTCATCAAAATTGACAGAAAATTTCATCAATGCCTGGCAGTTAACGGCATTCTTGCAGACTCCATTGATTTCAGAGCATAAAAAAGTATAATAACCGTCTCACGTAGCTTTGGATAACGTGAAATTTTATTCTTGGTATCCAAAATATGATAACATAATGTCAGTCTGCATATCAGTCCCAAATTAGTCCCATTCGGGATGTATAGTAAAGTAACTGCCAACATTTCGATGAGGTTCAACAAAAAGTGCTCCACGGTGGTTCCTTGCTACTGGGACTGCGGTCTTCACAAAGTTTAGATGTCGTGAACGAGTTCCAGCCTTCTTCTTGTGATGAATATCGAACTGAGTTGGAATTGGTGCACCTGTGATATTTGTAAAGACTGCAGGCTCATTGTCACGGCTATCCTTGAAACGTCGAGCTAACATCTGTTTTCTGAAGGTGCTGGATGCCTTATTGATGTCTTCCATGAAGTTGGTGCACCTGGGGGAGTTGTTGAAGCATAACTGATTGGTATTTATTCTTCCTGGATATCGTACACTAGATCTAGCTTATGGATAGCAGTGGTAATAGTGAATTAATAAAATTGGTAAGCGGGTCATGTCCGATTCCTTTATGAGTGTAAATGGCACAGGTAGACATTATTTCTCTTATGGCAATGAATTTAATTTTGCATTGGAGTGAAATCTGCAAAGCGGTTACAATATTAAAAACTGCTTAAAAGATCTCGGCTCCAAAGGGGTAGGGGTACGACCTATACCTAACAATGGGTGATTCCTATCCAATACCACAGTGCACCTTATGTCACGTCGCAGAAAAAGGTGTGCCATTCATTTGTAAATATGACTTTGTGGACAATAACGCATAGATTTTGTGAAATGCACAGATATAACAAACAAAGATCTTTTCTTGCTAACTAACTAACTAACTAACTAACTAACTAACTAACCTATACCTTTCTTTCATGCTATACATAGTCGACGGACATAAAATGGTATGTCTCAGATACTAAGAAACATGTCCATGTCCATGTATGTTAGAAAAAAGACTTGAATGAAATTCTCTGCATATTTTACCCACCAAATCTTCCATTTTACAGCACGTTCTTCTTGTTTTGTAACAAAAAAGATTGGTCTTGATATCTGCAATCACACCTTTCAATTTTACAAGCCAGAAGTGACGATAATGACGAGGGATTCAAGATTCCTTTGCATAAGTCATGTCAAAAGTTTAAAGCCTAATTGGATTTATCACTCACGACGTACTTTGTAACTCATTTTGTGACACATCTTTTTTATTCCTAATATCTTCTTATTCAATCAAGTTACTACTAATAATATTTAAGAACTTCAAAAATTCAAACATCGTATTTGATAGATTAAGTTTTGCCTAGTCATTTAAAATCCAGATATCCCTCAACTTTCCCGCCTCTTCTGTATTCTTCATAATAATGCTTCATAAAGAAACAACTGTTTAGAACTGCCTGTACGAACAAAAAGCAATAGATACACACCAGTCTATAGGGACTTTGTCTAAAGTCTCTCCCAACCTCCTCTTGACGCATAAATTGCAGCGTTTGTCGTGCTGGCCAAAGTGATTCCCTCGCAAAATGTCATTCTCTGTTGGGGTGTTTTCTTGGGAAACAGCTAGAATGAGTGCCTGCAGGAATTGCAGAGCAATCTCGCGCTCTAGAAAAAAATGACAGCAAGCAAGCTAGTTTCTTGTATCATGGTAGAAGGTCGTTACATACTCACAATTTACCATGATCAGACTCGTAAAAACTCCTTTAAGACTCAAAAAGCAATTTACTTATATTCTAAATATACATAGAATTTTTAAATTACGAATGATTACTTTTGAATTAAAAATTACTTTTATACTGTTAATTTGAAAGCTACCCCAGTCCGGCCTTAAACTTTTGACAACCCGATATCATCGTTATTATGAAACTGAGAAGAAGACCGCCAAGGTATATCTCAATTGCTTGCTAATGATTGCAATGTCTTTAGAGATACCAAGCACCTTCATTATACTTCCCACGAAGTAAGCTATTATATTGCTGAAATAACAATCCAAATATGATATGGCTTACTAGACCCTCAAGATGTTTATTACTATTGCACGTTTTTTGCAAGCTTTTTCATGCTTTCTGCATATTTTTGACAATGTCGACTACTTCTCTCAGCTTAGAGACACATAACATTCCGCAATATGTGAGCATTTTTCGGGATAGCCAATGATTTCTTACAGGTCATTTTATTCTTTAAGAATGTTCCAAGTGCCCAAGTAACGATTGGTATTACTGGAACATTTTATGCTCTGTAAATTCTCTTAATTTCAAATGTTAGCTCACGGTGTCTATATACTCGATGGTGCAGCTATAATTATGAATAATCACTCCTGTGCACCTTCCTGCATTAAAGTAATGTCTGACTGATTGTCATTCAGCTTCTTATCAATGTAAATAGTTGTATCTCAGGTAATCCGAAACTTTCTATTCTCTATCACTGTCGTCGTTTGACGGTTATACCACCTTTCCTTACATTAAATTTTGTCCTTTTTTATCATCATCCTTAGTAGTAGTATTATCATCATCATCATCATCATCATTATAAAATTTAACAAAATTACAAAGATTATTATCATACTCAGCTCATACTAGAAATTTTGCAGAACTAGAAATGGACTGATCCAATGATCTGAGATCACTATCAACGTGATAGCATTCTTTTTCTAATTCTTCTTTTGATTTATCTAAATTTATTTGTTTGCTTTGTTCTGTTGGTGTTTTTTGAATAGTTTTTCGCATTTGTTTATCTACA
>JAAAKL020005056.1:0-19919 GCA_010016065.2 Carybdea cf. marsupialis auct. non (Linnaeus, 1758)
CAACCGATAGTCTTTATATTGGGCTAGGCGGGACTCGAACCCACAACCTCTGGCATGTGAGTCCGACTCCTTAACCATTAGACCACGGCGGCTCTGAAGCCTTTATTACAAGTGATAAATAGAAAGCTGTATATGGATAAATTAACCTGTAAATCTACCAACGTAGTATACCTGATACAGTGAAAGAAATGCTTAAACATAAGTCCACCGTTACCCTGCCAATACTTTGGTCAAACTAGTCGCTGAATCCAGATTCGTTTTGGAGAGCAGAGGATGTGACACCAAAAAAAATCTTGAGAAAGGAGTGCCGTAACACTGCAACAAACGTAGACACTCTATATTCGCCATGGAGGTTATACCCGTTTAGGAAATACAAGAAGGATACCATTTGAACAATCTTTAATAAAGTTGGGCGACATATTGCACAATTGATTAAACCCAAAGACGATCACTAAACATCTCTTTCAATGACATGTACATATAAACTGGTCTAGGTCTATATATTTTTACTTCTTCCTCTTTTTCCCTCTTTTTCCCTCTTCTAGTTATTCATCTGTTTATTATCTTTTCGATCTATCCATGGCCACTTTTCTTGTTCTGTATTCTGTTTATTGTTTCTTTGTTTTTTAAGATTTTATAATTTTTTCCCTTTTCTTCCTTTTTTCTATTGTGAATACAAATATATTCAAATATATTTTTAATTATGTATATATGTTTTCATTCATATTTGAAGTAGTTTATCATATCTTTTATGGTCTTCATCCATAGCATGAAGTCGGATAACAACTTAAAACTAATACCCCCTCCCCCCCCAAAAGAGAAATAAATGAATGGGGGATGCTCGGAAGTAGACCACTTTTAACTTTAGTGTCAATGATTAACTAGCACTTGAGCATAAAAGTATGGAAACCATAAATTTGCACTTGAACGTACCTCAAGGCCATCCTGGTTGCTTTTACTGATCTTGATTCCTAGCTTTTTCTTAATACCTTCAAGACAGATAAAAATGATAAGAAGAGATGATTAGTAGAAAATTTTTAAAAAAAGCGTTAAGTAACAGATTTATTCTGTACCCGTCATACACTGGTCACACCAATCATATAGAGTGACCAGGGAACAATTTCGGGTCACGTTTAAAGGAAACGAGTAGATTAAATAACATCGTTGCAAATAAGACTTGTATGAGTAATATCTTTTCGGCTACTCAACTTATTGAAAGCCGCGTAAGCTGTAAACAACTTTTTTTTAGCCGACAAAGAACAGGCTTCTTTGTTTTGATAAATGCAGCTTCCAGACCGGCAAGAGTAACTAGGGAATGCGCTTTTGCTAATCCCTGAAAGTACAAGCCTGGTTTTCAATCAAATGTTTGTCGATTGCCAAATCACTTCTTGGGGTTATGGTTTGGGATTGCAAACATGACTAGGTAACAATTTTGCTACGTTACTTTGTTTGTTTATGACGGATGGCATACTCTGCGCGATACTGTCCTGCAGTCTTCGCGGTCAAACATCCTATATGATCGCTGTCAAACTGGAATGTGTAAACCAATACACCTTTTGATGAGATTGCAAGTACGTCCTTCAGGGTTCCAAGCAAGAAGTTTTGGGTGGAATACACAACACGCGGTCTAACAGTAGGAAAATGTTTAGTCACTGGTTTACCTAAACTCTTTTCAAATTTTAATGAAACGCTTCCAGCGCACTATCACGAAATTGTTACAAAAGTCCTGCCAAGAAAGTGTCTTAGTATGGCCGCTTTTTAAAAAGGCCGCTAAATACTTAAATAGCCAAATATTTGGTCACTGAGGCCGCGTTTACACGAAAGAAACTCGTGTTATCTATAATGACCTCGGCATACTGAAGGGCACATCCGATATAACAAAACTTGCTCCAAATGTTACTTGCAAAAGAATTAGTCAACTTCCAAGTTGTGGGCTGTTCCTATGAAGTTCCATTTTAGAAAGTTTAGAAGTTCTGACCTCTAAGACGCCCCATTGTTGGAGGAGAGGGTACTTAATACACACAACTACAGTGTCCCGAGCTCCTCCACTAAGAACGCTCAGTCCCATATATCAATTTGAAGGATCACAATCAAAACTTCCTTTTACTTGCCATAAGCAAAGAATTATACGTAATCTGACTTTTTAACAGCGTCAGCACGATCTAATAAATAAATAATTCTAACATCACGCAACTTAAAGTTTCTTGCTTTACCCTATCAGTTAACTTGGGAAAGAGGGGGATCAAATCCTCCTTCTCTTTATTTCTGATACAAAATAACACAGACTTGCAGTATGGCACATCTGTAGAAGATCTTGTGCTTTTCAATTTTGCCTTATGATTGATATTGTGTCCCTGTGTCTTTACGCATTTTACTAAACTAAGAGTCAAAACGAAAGAAGTCTCTAGTAAAGTTTGTGTAAAAAGAATTATTGCAAATGCTGGTATATACGATTTGACAATATCAACACTCATCAAAATACCCTAGAGATTTAAAATCGACATGCCCCTACAGCCATTAAAGTACTCGAGTGTACAAATTACTGTTTTAATATAATGGCATGCGAATTCGATATTTACAAAAACACACCTACTCTTATCGTAAAGGGCGTATGTTGTATCTTAACTTGATAGATGAAAAAGAAGACGGAAACATCAATCTTGTCAAAGGTCTGACCGACTGCACTAAAAGATCATATTAAAGTAGCAAATATAATGTTCTTGTTACATGAACAAGATTAAGATCAAATACAGAAGCAGTGACAGCCATGGATAATTTCTTAACCTTTCTCTAAGTACATTCGACAATTAATGTTGTCTATTTACCTATTCCAATACTATGTTATCGTTCCTACAACCATATCATATGTTAAGTGTTTATGAGAAGAGAGGATTTAAAATGATAAAATTAAATAGACACTAGCGAAATAGAAAAGTATATCACCAACGGGATTCGAATCCGTGACACACACACGCATACGAGGCGTGCGCTCTACCAATTGAGTTACGTAACCCACTTTGATGACATCATCTATTCCTCTCGTTGCCACATAAGCTCCCAATACTCTACCGCAGGACATCGACATCCAGCGATACACGATTTTGAGGAGACCAGCCGGTGGAGCATTGGGAGCTAATGTGCCGACTAGAGAAATAGATGATGCTATCAAGGGGGGTCACATGGCTCAGTTGGCGGGTCACGGGTTCGCATCTCGATGATGACATACTTTTCAATCTCTCTAGTATCTATTCAATCATATCATACATTAGAACCATTTGCACAATACGTTGAATCTTTGTATCACCGCTAACATCCAACCACTTCAATTTCATCGCTTTATCTATTTCATGGCTTGACAACTCCCAATAAATTATGTAAATAACTCAAATCTCTACTGCATTGTATGAAAATTTTTTGTTAGCCATCGATGAATATACAAAACTCCATATAATTATAGAAAATGTATAAATTGTTCATCGTACGTATATAATAGATCTTTTCTTATAAATTTGATACCTACAGATACAGTCTCGTATATTCCGACGTTAATCTTTATTTCTGCAGTTCTACGTCTTTATCACTTTTAATTATTCAAAATGGAAAAATCCGACCTGAAGTTAAAAAAAGTGTGGACCTTTTACACCTTGCAACCCCATTTGATGCCACCTCTGCATCATAAAATACCAAGTACTACGGCAGGTCACCCGAACTACAAAGCTATGTTAACAATTTCGTGTGCTGTACGAAATCAGCAAAAATATGGATGAAAGGTCCCCATTAGTCTGTCCTATAGCTGAAAATATTTCCCTCAACTATACAAAGAGCAGCTCGTATCGACCTCCGTCGTGTAGTTTGATCATGCTTTAATTGAATTGTATTTCTTTATGACCACTTTCTTTGCTCTTCCTGCAACCATTCTTAATGTACCTACTTGTGACTACTGCACCCTATAAGGGATCGAAATTGCTTCGCCCTCTAAAACGACTGAAAATTCCTCAAACCTGCCAAAATTCTACTTTCACTTCACTTTATGTTATAAAAGATATAAGAAACCATTAAATGAGTAATTTTTGTGTTAATGGGTTCCAGTTCAGCATTACGCCTCGGTCACGTACGATCCCGGTCTTTCAGATACGTTTCACTGTCTATTGCCTGGACAGCTTATTAGTTTGTCGTAGTTACTCTCCATCTTCTACTGGAATGCCCGAGTCTTAAAAAATGAGGATGAGCCGAATCCGCTAATCAAGCCGAAACGTGCAGGTTAATGCAATCCTTGGTTCTAGAATGCCAACTGAAATAGCGTTTTTATCTGGCATGGAGGATTAAAGACAAGATCAAAAAGATTGGCGGGGTTTCTAAGTCGGCATATTTGGGCGGTAAATGTAGGGTTAGGATTACGATCATTCTAATTGCTAAGTACCAGCTCTGTGAGCGTTTTCCAAAGTAGGCTGTCAAAATTTCCGATGAACAACCTGTCATCACTACGTGGTGTACTTTTCCAAATAAGTCTTGAAATGGCCAAATACCAAATAAAAGAAGACGTCTTGCACTCAATAAACAGGAGAAGATCACTTTCCTTAATGACATTCCACTCTCGCTCGCGCTTCAAAAATCAGTAGAAAGCTAGGCAATACAATAAAAGAGGTTACCTTACTGTCATTTATAGATAAATATAGAAAATCAACGTTGTATCCCTTGGAAAGTAATGAGAAGAACATTTGCGTAAGTCTATGTAATTCTGATGTTTGCATTAAAATGATTGTGCGAAAAGGTTAACCATTACTCCATTAAGAACAGTCAGCTTATGATTGTTGATGTTTGAATCAGAAAATAAAACTATTTGCAAGGTGAAGTTCGTGTCAAACAAAAAATAACTTACAGCAATCCTAGGGTATTCAGTGATCATGGAAAGCGTATTTAAGAAATACATAAGCTAGAATTGTACAAAGTTAAGACGAGACAAGTAGACATTCACAACGATTCTACGTGAGACATTTACTGTCATTATGATAATCACTGGTAAATATCGAAGTGCTACCGAAAAAAATCGCATTAACTCGAAATAATTGGGTATCTCATTGCTAGAACTAGCATTTTGGTCGAGTTGAACATTCGTTAAATGTTAGCAATTGCACAGGTCCAATGGCGATTCGAGATATAACAGTTTACTGTGATGTTCGCGAAAAGGCAATTAAGGTCAGAGCTTTAAACGTGCCCATTAGGCCCACTGGGGGGAACATGGAGAAGACTGGGTTGTCATAAAATCGAATGGTGGATTTTAATAGGAACAATGAATTAGGGAAGTACACGCAGATAAAATATCCGAGGTACCTTGTTGTAGATAGTTCTTGTTTCTGGTAAATCTCATCTTAAAGGCGTACCAGCATACCTGAAACCAGCATCGTCAAAAACACTTTGGAAATGGAAAATGATCAGGACCAGGAAATGATCTTCTTGTGTGCGTCGGTAATAATATGCCTTGTGGAAGCAAAAAAACAGGGCTGGATTCAGAGGGGGTATAGGGAGATACGCCCTCCCAAATTGCTCGCAGAACAAGGCATTGTAAAACATGAAAGTTTCGGAGACATTCGAAACAAGAAACAAAAACTCCCGGTAGTAGAATAGTTCAAATGGACTGATTTGCGTGTACTGAAACGTAGTGACATAATATAAAGCAACAAGCACCCCAAATGTAACATTTTGGTTCGTAAAGTATTGTTAGTTACAGCTACGGGGAACGTGTGTTTGATTCCCTGTGGTACCAAAATTTCTTACTTTCGAGAATTAATAATAACAGCCAGTTCTTAAAAACTACATAAGAAATAGGGTAATTTGGATTACTCCCCATATTATATTACGCTTGATCCTGCACAGGTAAATGAATAGTATCTCTATGACATAAGATTGTCAAAATGCTTTAACAGTTAGCTATATGTTTCTATTTTAAATTGAACGTACTATTAAAGGATTGTGTGATGGCGCAATGACAATGACTGTAAATCCAAATAATGGAGATAGAATTAGCGAAACTCAATATTTACAGCCTGTACGAATTGAAGCCAAAGTGAAGCATATATCTTTGCTTTACACGAACATTACTTACACAAAAATTCCATTTCCACTTGCGTGACGTCAAACTTGTCACGCCCTACCCACCATGTATAGGAAGGGTAGCTATTCTACTTACTAGTCTATATGAGGTGGTTAAATCAACACAGTATTTAAATATTGAGGATTTCAGGCTGACAGCTGTTTGTTGGAGGGCTGGGCAGTGTTGCCAGATTGGGCAAGGAATCACCCATTCCACTCTCCGTTACGACCTCAAATTAACTATCGCCAACTTACGACTTTTTGGGCTACTTTTGCAAAATTGACAGAATTTTTTAAAATACCGTTGAGCAGTAGCCAATTACAGTACATCAAATTCTCAGAATACTACAAAAGCTTCTTCTACTGCACAAAAAATGCAATACTTCTCATTAGAGTACCGTAGATTGGTATATTAGGATTTTCGAGCTTCCGGTGACGCCCATGGCACATATTGGGCTTATAGTGTACCGAGGTGCAACCAACAACACATTATTTTAAAAAGGCTTTCTATTCAAACAATGTCACTGGTCTGATAGCCGTCCTTAATAAGACTTTATGGCATGCAGCAGCTGTTATCGATGTAACGACATCGATTCCTGCACCAGCAGCTTTGGGCGACTTTTTGGGCGGTGTTTGGGCAACGTATGCCCAGAACTTATGCGCTTTAGCGCATGACCAATCTGGTCACACTGGGCATGTGGAGGAAGAGGATGTTTTGCCAAAGTTTGACCAGGAATAGTGACAACAAGGATAAGAACCATTATCATGCAAGATTCTATGCCATGAAACTGCGTCAGGACATATTACAGACAGCAAAGCTGGTACATTGGGACTACTACTACATGCAGCTATGAGTTTTCAGTCCTATATTGCTTGTCTTCTGACAAAGGAAATGTTGTTCTTCGAGTCCTCTAGCCACGTTGAGGATAAAGTAATGAGCATAAAGTAATGCAAGAGATGTAAAATTCAGGGACTGGAAAAGGCACGCTTCGAAACAAGGTTATATATGTAACGTAATGACAGGTTACAGAAAAGGTAAATGATACATTACAAAACTTCACCATAAACTCGAAATAGAAAGCAACTCCTTCAAAACTGAAGGCATAATCTTATACGAAACACTCAGGAAACCTATCAAGAAACGAATTATGAATGACCTATAGAAGAGGAATCATAATGAATTTTCAGGCTAATTGTTATCTTAATCTTAACGTAGAATAAACACTCAGGTGTCATTTTAGACCTTGTGAAGCCAATTTAAAAAAAACAACTGTCCAACAAATGCTAACATGTGAAATTGGTGTAAAAATAATGATGATGACGTTGGTGGCGACGACGATGATTATGATGATCATGATGATCATGATGATAATGAAAATAAAGATGATGATGATGATAATAATAATGATAACAATGATGATGATGATGATGATGATTATGATGATGATGATAACCATAATTGTGGCGATGATGATGATAATGATAACCATAATGGTGGCGATGATGATGATGATGATAATGATGATGATAACCATAATAATGGCGATGAAGACGATAAACATAAAGATGATCATAATGATTATCAAGATGGAGGAAAACAGCATGCCGTGACTGGACTCTATGACCCCAGGCACCCTCCTTAGAAGATAACATCATAAAAGTGACGAACAAATATCAGCAGAGTTCACAAAAGGACTTACCAAAAAAGAATCCCTATCTGTATTACTTATGCCCTTGTAGACTAACTGCTTCGATATCATATTTCTACTGTTAAGGTTTCCTTCTCCATAAACATACATAGAAACATACACCTAGAAACAGACATAGGAACAACTTTCCGGCAAGATAGAGCTGAGGCTCCCACTCTGAAATGTTTTGTGTTTCAATGCTGCAAATGTCGCAAGTTTTGACATTAGCTGCTAAGGATCACATTTCCACATTATGTCACCCGAGTTATTTTGCTTCAAGTTGACAACAAAATTGTAATCGAGACTTCACGAATCTGTTATGGCTTTCAAAGTTGACCGTCTGCCTCGGTTATGTCTTGGCAATGAAAATCTCGTCCTCCGGTAACTCTTACAAGCTTCTTACCGGGCCCTACCTCGGACTCCCGGTTGAAAGGCCCCAATTTACGAGAGAAACTGTAGTGAAATAAGGTTTTTGTAGTTGGGATGAGGTTAGATGACATCAGATGGGTCAGAACCCATATGTTACGAGATATTCTGTATCATGCTGCTAACAACAAACAATGCCAACAATGTAGAACTGCAATTAGTAGTACGTATTAGGTCATCAAGTGAACATTTACTTAAATGTTGGGACCTAGCCATATCTATTTGTGTTGAAAACTAATAGGACCTTGTATGAGAACTTCAAAAGTATAGTAGCCCTTAGAGTCTTACAGGAACTTGTAAGGCCTACAAATTTCGAAGGGCATAGCAAAAGCCTATAACCCAATCAAGCATGGATTTCCACAAGACATTACTTTCCTTTCTTACCATACTGAGCAATTTTAAATATCAAATACAGTTACACAAGATAGTGGTGTCTGAACGATGGCTATTGCAACTCGTCTTTCAGCTTGGCCAATTTCTTCGTCTATTCATAGCTTCCACAACCACAAGAATTTGTTGGATAAAGCAAAAGGAAACCCTTCCTTTCATAGAAATCACGCCTGTCCTTATCTTCTCTCTACATCGTATCGTTCTGAATGACTATGTATCAATCTTTTAAAACAAACAAACGTATTAGAAACTCCATCTGTCAGCAATGTATCGTTTTAGGTATGGGCGTGGAAAACTATACAAGACTGGAGCTGCAACTGAAGATAGATAAAGAATAAATAAACCATAATGAAGTTTTAATGTAGACTAATGAATCGGGAGCCATTTTAACAGTAAGCTTAAACGTACACCTTTCTCAATTAAATAAATATTTTCTATCTTCATTACAATACAGTCAAATATACACGTGGCAAGTTGTGTTTTTTTGCTTAACTCTATGTTTAATGATAATCAACGCCTGTAATATTCACTTCCTCCTCGAGTCAAAAGACACGAAATGTTCCCTTCAGAATTATGCATCAAGAATATCACGGTGACCAAAAGATACCATTTCCACTCTCTTTCTATACTAAGGTTGGCTACTCGGCCATTATCTTTAGACAGTGTTAAATATTGGAGTAACTTAAATGAAAATAGCGACCTGACAATGACAAAATTTGGGCAATTAAGACCAAATCCTCTAAGGCTAGTGTTTCAAGTTGCGAAATCTCAACATCAATCATTCTCGGCAATGCTCCATATGTAACAAAAGCCGAAATTTTAGAATAGGTTACGAGGACTTCTAATCACAAGGAATAACAACCAAAGCCTGAGAGCACACAATAACTGTGAAGGCGACTCTAGGCGCCTCAGTTCAGTTTCCAGTCAATTTCAAGAGCATCTTCCTATTCCTTGATATAAATACTTTTCTGTGAGGGCAGTTGTTTTGTAATCAAGAATAGTCAGCGCCCCAATGTCTCACGTTCAATATCCCTAACCCCAATAACTATGACCCAACTATCGAATTTTGGCTATAAAATGGTTTGTCATTGTCCGACCATCCACCCTACATTTCCTACAAGTTCCTTGCAGTAGTTTCTACTGAATAACAAATCATTGCAAATTCCAAAGCACAGTCGGAACATTTCGTATTAATTAGAGTTTTCCTCTAACATTTGGAATATATCACTGAACGTGATGTCATCAAGTTGGACAGTTTGCGTCCTGTAAAACTTTACCGAAGATAACGATTAGAAAAACGCCAAATTCCTTCTCAGTTAAACAATGAGGGCACTTAATCAATAAAGGAAGCTGCTGAATTCCTTGACGGTCGACTAACACGTGAAATCTACCTCAATACACTAGACCTCTACAGTGATGTATGGCAACAACAGAGCTACGAGAGCGACAACCGTTTGTACTGTATAACTTGAAAATCATGCGATACTGTCTTTGCTGTCTCCTCTATCCTGCATGCGCTGATACCGTGGATACCATAAAAATTTGTGCTTGTCTTTTTAGGGTTGCAGTTATTAAATCACAGATAAAGCAAAACGGAATAAAAACCTAGAGATTGTCACAGTACACCGATTTTATAATATTTTGTATTCTCCATTTCACTAACAACAATCATTCTTGCGTTACTTAAACAGTTCATGTCACACAAATTCCTCAGCTGAACATAGTAATTTGCTCCATTGTGTAGGCCTTACAAGGCGGGATTGTTTTACTAATATAGCTATTTTTTGTCTCGTCTAAATTTTAGAAGTAAATCCTCTCTAGAGACACAGGTGCTACTTAATGAAGTTTCTATTTCTTCTCACAAAATTTTCAGCTTCGTGGTTTCAAATGCTAGCTAGTTATACATAAAACATCATTGCTCAAAATCGTACTTCCAAAACTCGTATCCCTATTGTATTCGATGAAGGATCAGCATAAACCAAGAAAAAAACTCACCAAAATTCCAGGCAAAACCCAAATCCAAAACTACTACGACATTAACTGTTTTGGTGTGCATGTTCCATTTGCACGTCTGCAGAGCTTTGGTGTAAAGTTACAGAATGCTTTCCCATGAGCAATCACTTATTGTCGTCTCTAAATTGTCTAGCAGATTTATTCTTGTCACCACCAAAGTTAAATCGCTAAGGAACGACTCAAGGGAGTATAGAATAACAATCCATATAGTCTGTAACAATCTAATCAGAACATGTAAATAGCGATAAGCTAAAAGGCAAATATAGATTTTGGGAACTGGACAATGGAGAAATATACATAACAATGAGGCCGCTGACCTTGTCCTTTGGAGTGGTTGATTTTATGTGAAGGAAGACTTTCTTTCGATCATTTACCAGCTGGATGTATTCTTAGGAGAAATGGCATTAGATATTCGTACATAAGCTTAGACCCCCGAATTTAAGGTGTGGATATTAAAAGCTGATCGGTGAGCTTTTACATTCTTACAAAAGAAACGGCCCTGGCGGCAATACCGTGTTCGCTAATCTTGTAAAAGTACCTTAAGGATCAATGGCGTTACGAGACAAGAGGAAAACAGCTCAATCTGTCGCTTGTGCAGGAATCTCAAATCGATCTCGCAGTTTAGAAATGATTTTGTATAAAAAATTTCATAGGAGAAGTAACTCGGAAATTTTTATCATCCATGAATTTTCATGACAAAAAAATTATCGACTCTAAGGGAACTCACTAAGAGCTCGTGCTGGTGTTATAAAAGTGCAAAGACACTCCCAATGGGAAAGCAATGCTTCTCTAATTATTTTCCTTTAATCCTATAATTTATTTCCGTTTTACGTTAATGTGAAGAGATACGCGAATCTTATAGTGCTTTCTATGCATCACATGGCTTTCTCCATTGCATACGGTTATCGTAACTTTCCTTACACTGACAACAATGTCCTATACAGTCACACTGTGAGTGAGCGAACGAGTGATACAGACTCAACCTGGAGCAGTTTGGGAACAGCAAGAACGCCGTTGCGAGTGATTTTCTAGGTAGTAAGAGGATTTTGCTCCAACGTACGAAATTAACTTTCTGCAGCAGAAGAAACTGAGTACTGCTTTTACGGCTTAAGAAGTAAGAATTCTCAATTTAGCAGTAAGTAATGTCTTACGTCATGGGAAATTGAATTCAACAGCATAGTCATTGGAAAACGTAAAGTAGTTTAACATGTGATAAAAACACTAACTTGAAGTTCTACGTGAAGAAGGAAAATGTTCAAAATGTAACATGGGACAGTGCAAGAAGATAGCATAAAGCGTACTGTGGCAATGAGGGCAAGAAACCGGAAATAGTTGCAAATCCTAATCAATAGTCGGTTTATAGCACAGGCAAATTTACGGGAAATGTAAATGAGTTAAGATAGTGGCGTCATTCTTGTAGTGGTATCACGAAATACTACTGGCTATCTTCTCCTTCTTCTGCCTGAGCCTTCCATAGTATTCGAAGTGACTGGGGATGTGGAACTGGGGACCTTTTCGGTTCGATTAATTATCCCCAATCGGGCACAGTTGCTACTCCTTTCACCCATACGCGTACTGGCTGATGCCTGCGTAACTGGAGCCCCTAAAGTTGGACAAAACAAATGTTTCCGGGAAACCACAATGTTTTTTCCGGCAGCGGGTAAATGATAAAACGCTAGCAATAAATTTATTTGGTTATAAATATACAATAGTAACGCAATAACGTAATAATGTATTTTGTTCGCTATCTTCTCTGATTCGTAGTCGATAATCGAATATCCTCTGGCTACGTTTTGTTCGCAATTTTAGCACGAATCAAACTGCTTTTCGGGTCAAAATTGGTCAGCTCCCCCCAGCCCCCACCCCGAAATCACTGGCTACTATGAACATGCCTTAACACCTACTTCACTGAGAAATTCCACGAAAAATAAGCTACAAGGCAAAATAGACTACGTCAAACGTTATTTTGCCGCGTAACTCCTGAAACCCGTGCCGTTTAAAGAAAGTTCAACAATTAAACTTTTTAAATCTGCACGATTCCTGGTAGAAGTGAGACCAAGTACTTTGTAACACCGTCTAATTTGCTTAATAACTTTTTTAAGAGTTTCGCTATAAAATCATAGTAGGGGAGCAGCTGACATGGGGATATCCCACTTACTTTATCATTGCTATTGTAATAGGGTAGTGTTTGAAAAAAAACTATGACGGCTAATTCATCATCAAAGAAAAAATTATACACGACGGCAAGAGGCTATGACGACATTTGCTCAAGTGGGCATGCGCCAACGACTAAGGTGCAATTCTGGGTGTGTCAGCTAGCCACTCGCGTTATTTTGCTTATGAGAGAAAAACGAAGTCCTATTCAAAAGACTAGAAGGCCATGATGTTCGCAAAGCAATATAAAGACAGTTGGTCTTGAGTTTCCCTTCAGTTTTTGTGGAGAGGCCCGAAGAAACCTGCGACTTAAGTTCTCGGATCTGTCCCCTGAAGCGAACACTCATTTCGCCTTTTAGAATCCTTACTAGGTTACACCGAAGAACGAATAAAACCCAGAAAAGAAATCGAAGCCTATTGAAGCCTAAAGCCGTCATCAACGAACATTCTAAAGAAAACTATTGTGTAAGTAAATAACTAATCATTGTATGTAGTGGGAATACAGTAATTTATGTTAAGAATAATCATCGCATCTGTTTCGTTACTGTTTCGTCCGCTTTGCGCCACTAGACGTTTCAACCTTTGCGGCGACTCCGTAACACTATCGATATGGAGTATAGCATATAATGATACCTTTACACGAAAACGTAATGGATGCCTATATTGGCTGAAGCCGATATGGTTTCCTTCAGATAGGCAAATGAAGCTAATGCCAATTCTGATGAGACACAGCTCTATTCACAGCATCACGAAAGCAGGGTCATAGCACAAGGTGTTGACTTGTTATTGTGTTGACTTAAGCTGTCAATGCTAAAAATAGCAAGGTTGCAACAACTCCTAGAAGTCCTTAAAACAAGGCTTGTTCAAATGAATATGACCCCTTGCCAATTCTTGTTATGTCGTAGAAACTGTGCGAAGAGAATCCATTAAGTATATATAAAAATGTCGATGGAAAGTTCTTTTTGCCTTATCAGTAAGAATATGAAGAGCTGACAAGAGGTTTCATGTTTATTTGCTACTTCAATATAATATTGCAGATGTCGATAAGAGCACTATGGTCACCAGGTTATACTTAGAGAGGGCCAGGACAATGATTATCGACGAAAGTGTATACATTTTGAATTCAATTATCAAAATTAAGGCAAAAAATACTTACTTTTAATAGCAAGTCCATGCACGGTATTTCCTCTTTCTACCTTTCGTTCAGTAGATGAGTCAAGATTATCCAAAGAAAGCGACCTTTTCTGCCTACACTTCGGTACATCTGCAAACAAATATAAAAAAACCCCGATTTTAAATCACGAATTAATGCGCATAACAAACATACTGCTCATCCAAACTGGATCGTTAGGTTTAAAACTTAAAATTTAGATTATGATACGAACATCTGCTCCCAAATACGGACTGAAACATGCCCACGGTATTTGGTATCATGCTGCAAGTGTTGGCAAAACAATTCATTCACATAACATTTGAAACAGACCTCGTATGTCTGTTCCTTTGGTGTTTCCTCTTGGGATATCAATACTTCACGAGGAGTGTTGGACTGTGCTAAACCAAAACCAGTCAACAATCCACTTGATACTTGAAAGTTACTTATGGTTTCTATCAATACAAAGTAAAATCATCTTAAAGTAATGATATATGTTGCAAACATGGGTTGTTGATTTGAAATGCCTCAAACAAACAAAACGGCACATTTTCTTTTTGCTATAGGCTTTCACGAAAATTCAAGTGCGAATTCACAATTATGGTAGTTCGCTATTTAGCCATGAAACTTCAAACAGCTCAAGCGGCAAATTACGTTGGAACAATCATAATTATTTTAAGAACGACTGAACCAAGCATGTCTGCTTGTAGTAAAATTAATGTCAAAATCATCTTCTGCTTTGGGACGACATGCAGAATCATGAAAGTTTGATATTTTTTAAATCCTCCACTCTTTCAAAGAAGTAGAAATAAAAGGTAAACAAAATAGATATAATTAGAGACAAAAAAATGAAAGATAAACAAGAAGATGGCGATTAACATCAGATTAATACTGATTTTTGAAAACATAACGATTAAAAGATTTTCCAGCATTCACCCCCCCGGGATGCAGAGCATCGGCCAACCAAAAGCTGACTAACTCATATGAATCAGATGAGAGAGAAGGGGTTACAAGGCTGGTTGATGCAATTAACAACTAAGCCTAAATGTGGTACATGGTTAACCACCAACCAGTGTCTTTTTTGAGACACCATCTCTAGATGATTACCAACCAAGGTCAAAGAGCTGATCATATACCAATGGGGCAAAACTATTCCCCGCCAGATGTCATTTTAGTATTTATGAGTTTCGGAGGCAAAGCTATATTACCCATAGATGGGGCCAAATTAGGGGCTACCACCCCGAACCAAGGCAAACCTCGCAAAAGCGCCAACTAAGGGGTGTCTCCATGATCCCCAAAACTCTAGATCGCCAGAACTGAAGCCGCACAACAGGTTGCAGGGGGTTTTTTTGTCATACCCTGGACCTGAAATAAAATAACTATTTCTTTGGTCCTGGTACTACAATGGTATGGTAGCGCAAAAGTATTAAGCTTGCATTACAATGCGATCGGGAAATCTCGATATGGGGCAGAGGTTTACTCATCCTTACGTGGACATTAAAAGAGGTGCCAGCACCTCTAGAAGTTGTATCCATTACCATCAAAATATAAGTAAATAAAATAGAAGCACTTCTATCACCGAGCCTGTTACCGACCATAAAATATAAAATGAAACAGACCCCCCCTCCCAATACTTTGAAATGCATACGATACTGCACACTTTTGATGGACTGACCCGAAAATCTGTATACAGGCCCGTACACTGTTTTATAGAATATTCTATGTACGAATATCACGGCTGAAAGAGGCTCAATAGTTAAGAGCATCCTAAGAATATGCTGAGCCTGTGCAGTTCAAGACCCTGAAGAAATTTTTTCATAACTATTTGCTAGTAAGGTCCCACACCCGATGACTTAGAGCTCCAAACACGGTTACCATATCGTGTACCACCGCATTTCATTTGCCTCATAAAAGTCGAATTCGATGCCTCGGCGCTTTCTGGTGTACGTAACGGTAGTAATAGGCTTATTTGCGTTTGTTTTCCTTAACAACGGCAATTGCCATCTTAATCTGTTTGCTTAACTTCGCGTTGTTTCTTTCCGCGTCGTTTGTTATCGAAACTGTATCTTCCATCGTAGTGTCTAGTTTGTTGTCATGCTGAATCTCGATAGAGGTAAAAGTAATTCCATACTCCATTGTAGAGCGTGGGGGTTGTGGTAGACACCCACATGTCCTGAGCCACGACATGATGAGGTAGGGAGACCAGTTCATTTCCTCCACGTCTTTATCCTTCTTCAGCTAACCCCAGGTACCAATTTTACTTCTGGGTTCGCAGTAGCAGTTTTCAGAGTGATGGCCGAGAGTGGTCTCGAACCATCAACCCTCTGCTTGTTAGACCAGCTCTCTACCGACTGAACAAACCCACTTCGGTAGAGATATCATTGTTGACATAAAAATACTCCAAGAAAATTCCCGGCTGATTTTAGTTATATTAGCACGTTTTGAGTCTTATCCTTTGACTAAATACCGAGACAAAAACCCATTAAGGTAACTTCGATACTACTATAAAAGATCGGCGTATACAAGTGCGTCTTTGATGTTGGCCCAGTTAAATAAAAAAATTAGGTCAAAACAATTTAGGCAAAATCTAAAGAGCCTTGAAATAATAATCACCACATTTATTACAATATGTAAAGAGCAAATTACGAGTACCCTTCCCACTATTTCTAGTTAACTGCTAATAATCCACTGATAAATCGATTAATTAGCAGTGGGTAAAGTTGATGACACATTTACATCGAGTGGCAGATCTAGATCATACAGATTACATCGCGATGTTGTGGCATAAAGCTGTTTTTACACCGCAGATTGTAATAAAGACATAGGCTGAAATAATTCCTGCTCGTTTATAAGTTAACCCCATCTGATTAAATGAAGTTTCAAGCAGTTAACTACCAAACTACGACGAAGTCACACAGAAAAAACCCCACTCTGATCACACTTGATTATTACGGCGTCTACTCAACAAGCGGGAAAGAATTGGAAATTTTCATAAGCGCAAAATAGAAGGAAATACCAAGGAAACGTACACGTTAACTGAAGATGAGTTAGAGCTGGGATCATTATATCTGGTTTGAAGTAATTGCTAATTTAAAGACGTTCTGGAAATGCATACTGAGGGTAATTTAAGATGTTGGTGACAGATTACAGTGAACAGTAAAAGAACCAGGTGCAAATGCATTTCTGAATTACAATAATGGGGGGTCGACTAGATCTTTGTCTGGATGGATTTTCTTGCAGGTTTTAAAATGTGTCCTAACCCATCAATTCAGTTAATTCTAGAGTAAATTACGTTAGGTAGGAAAATGGGCATAAAACTTCACTAGACCCCATACTCTATGTTATTGAGAGAACTCCGACTTCACAAAAAATTGTCAAATATAAGAAGTCATGACAGAGTAAACTGCTTTCCATCAATAGAATGAAATGCATACTGGATCTGACCTAAGATTTTCATAGATTGCAGCATGTTATATGTTTGGCATTATCTACTCAGCTATTTTGATAAATATCCTTCTGTTGTGGTTTTAGTGTCAGCCATCGTGCCCATCTTTTCTAACACGGACCAGTTCGAACGTCGGCATAACCTGGGCACAGACACAAAATATGTATATGTGGTAGGTGTGATATGTAAGTTGGGGAACCAATGATACTTCCATGTAGGGAAAATATAAGTAGGAAATACTCTTGGACGGGTCCAATATGATTACTCCTAGACGAGAAGAAGAATACAGAAACAAAACTGTTCCATTTCTTATCTAAAGACAACTACAAATCATACCTACTTTCAATATATGGAGAGAATTGTAACACTCTGCATATTAAAACAACAAAATCAGCAACAAGACAATAATCACTAGACACCAGCATTCTGACATGTCTAGAACCCCCAGGTGACTAGTAAGACAGAAATGAAGGCGACAAGGCAACCGTTTTGCTCAAAGAGTACGCTTAATGACGCGCCTTAAGCGCCCGCGCGCCCACTTACCCGCGCACCTCTATTCGGATGCGTCTCAGACGCGCCTTCCCAAATTTGACGAGCCTTTGAAAATATGACGCGCCTTTTGCAAGTCTGACACGCCTTTGAAAATATGACGTGCCTTTTAAGGCGCATCATTTAGCACACTCTTGTTCATTTAGCACACTCTTGCTTAAAACAGGACTTTCTTTATGGATTAACAGGCTCTCGTTAAGCTGAAGTTACAATCCTCCGTCTATATATTGGAAATAGGGATAAGTCGTAGTCGTCTACTGATGATGGCCAATGTGTTTGCCGAAAGCTTTTGATAAGAAATTTAAAAGCAACAGATTGGTTTCTGTTTTCTTCTTCTCTTCTAGGAAATACCTACCTAAATGAATGGTACATGAAGTCCCAGGACTGATCAGCACCGGCGCCGCAAGTGATTGTGTTTATCTTAACAACATGGATATAGTGATCGCTAGTGCTTGCCTTAGTACTGATAAATTGAAATTAGATTTGATGAAAGACTTCCTGCAGTTCTGCGCAGTAACTCTAGAATGATTTGCTTAATTGGGGCTAACCAGAAGTTTTGTACTGTGGGTCAAATCATTGCGAAAAGGGGTTCGCCAGGGTAACATAGTCGCTTCTATTTTACACATATATATATTTGACATGAGTGTGGTCCTGTTAGCAACTGCAAAGCACTCTACAGTCTTTTCTTTTGTTTTGTACTGTCATTCCTTATCTTAAAACTGTTACAACATCAAAGAGTTTACTGAACAAGTGCTTAAAAATATGACATTGTAACAAGGATGACATATAAGTGCGAGGATGGGATAGACCGAAGGGCCCTAGTTTGGTGACCCTGTGTTACTTCATGTTGAGCTAAAGTAACTACAAAAATTACCAAAGAAGAAGGCGAAATACTTGTGGAGAAAATAACAATCATTTTAAAGCTACATTATGGCAGAGGAAATGCCGGCAACTGCATTAAACGATTTGGGAAACGTGGGAACATGCCTGTGGCCTAACCTATTACATCTTATTTATATTTACATTCAACCTCTTCGAGAATAACGAAGCGTTCAACTCGGCAAAGTGCTGGAGTGTAAGGACGTGATACTGTACTGTAAGTGAGCTGACATAGGGTAAGCTTCTAACACATCGAAGTTGCGTTAGAACTAACCCGTTCTCTCAAAAAACCTGCATCCCAAGGTAAACGTTCTTACACTGTTATTAATCATGTCTTTCTCCCCAAAGAACAAACATTGAGGACACCTGTAGTATCTCCCATAGAGGACATGTACGAGACTAAACCCAACAAGCACAAGGAAACCGTGATACTAAGTTGACAATCAGCAACTCTTCTTTTTTACCTCCGTAGTTGGGCTCCTAATAAAGCTTCCGCGAAACATGTTGCCTGCATTTCAAAGTGAGTGGCTTCTGGACGCAGAAAAGAGGGTACGTGTAGGCCTATTTGTGGACTCAAAACTAAACATGCCTTTGAGTGAGATACATTCTAGACAAAGATAGAATAAACGAGGTCAATCTGCTTTTCTATCAAAATATTTCGGAAAAATACTTAACAAAAACATCTCTCACTAAGGTTTGCGTGCGTTATGAATCCACGTTTTTGTGCATTGCCTTAATGTAAGTCCTTATTATAATTCATGCGTGTGTGTAAGTGTGTGATCCATAACTCCTCCTAAACGGCTCGGCCGATTTTGCTGCAATTGAATTTTGCATTTCTGCTACCTATGGCTAGGCCCTCTAGAAGTGCTATTTCGATTTGGAATAACTTGGGAAAAAAATTTTGACTGTTTTATTTAGGAACGGTATAACTTGCATACTTTGCTCCCTTTATACTATAAAAGATGAGTCATTTTATAATTTAAATCCTGGTATTATGTATTCATTTTTCCTTCCACGTGAGTTAGAATTACGTAAAACCATAAATATACAACTATGATTTCATTCAATTATAAGATATAATTGTGACAATACAACTTATAAAAGCTCTTCAAAATACAAATAAGAAGCATTAAAA
>JAAAKL020005057.1:0-19918 GCA_010016065.2 Carybdea cf. marsupialis auct. non (Linnaeus, 1758)
CTATAGCGCTTACATGGTGTACCTATAGCGCTTACATGGTCTACTTATAGCGCTTACATGGTGTACCTATAGCGCTTACATGATCTGCCTATAGCGCTTACATAGTCTACTTATTGCGCTTACATGGTCTACCTATAAAGCACTTGCATGGTGTACCTATAGAGCTTACATGATCTGCCTATAGCGCTTACATTGTCTACGTATTGTTCAAATGATTCGGTGAGGAGAATGTTCGTCTGACATTTACATTAAAGCCTTCGTGTTGGACAATCTTTAAAATGGTTCGAGTATCACTATACAATGGTGGAACATGCTATACAAAATATTCAAAGCTTATGACCGGATGTAAAGAACCTCAATCATAATCGGCTTTAATAGACCAGATACAATAAAAGACTTCAGGCTTAAAACAAGTTTTAAATTGAAATAGGATTTCTAAGATTGGTTGACTTTGGTTTTCAATCTCATTATCATTCATTCATTAATAACGCCATCATTTAACACTGATCGACATTACATTGGCAAATATTATGTGTCATTTTAAGCTTTGACTTCAAATTTAGCTATTTAATTATAGTCAAATGTTGAATTTTATTTGAATAACTGAGTAGATAATTAAAAAAGAATTTTAAATATTGTTTAGTTCTAAATTTAAGAGTTGTTGCTTAAATGGGCAACTTGACTCTTCCCCTTGCGTCAATTTTCAATTTTTCTACCATTTTCCAAGGGCCAATTTTGAGAAGATCTGGAACAAATTTAAACATCAACAATTGTAAAGAGATACGTATCATGAAAGCAAAAGTCAGAATGTCCCACGTCTCTAGCACTTAAGATGGATAAAAGACACGCAAATGTTTGCTAGGGAGGATGGGAGTGCGTTTGGAGCCGAATAACTTTAATTGAAAAGCAACAAACCTGGGTTACCAAGGCAGTGTTGCTTAACGTCTCAACGTTAGGTGTCTTCAAAGTTGGTACACGTTAATAAATTGGCAATGAATGTTTAGTTTTGATTCATACAAAGAAAGTAATGAGAAAATTAAGTTGAACTGCACGGAGTGCATATATTTGAGTGCCACGAAACCGAAGAATTAAGATAGAAGTAAGGAGGGGCGATAAGATTTTAAGAAATATCTATAAATAAGACCTCGAGGATAATAAGTAATAATCAAAAGACGAAAATGGAGGACATAAAATGGGACCAGGGCACTCAGACAGACAGTTGTTACGTTTCAGGGTATGTCAGTCCTAAGAACCTTTACAAACCCTATTAAATAAACTCCGTTTTGTGCTTTCGTTGCAAAACGCCGAAGACATCAGCCTTCCATTTTACCTTTAGAGCTTTATGTGCAGAAACTAAAATATCTTGGTAAGTCTGGATCCGAGTTACAGAGTAACAAAATACCATAGCCAGAGGCACAACGCAGTCCTGCTGTTACATGAAAAAAAAATTGCTCAATGGATACCATTAAATGAGTTTTTGGACATGTCAATTGTAATCTGCCTATGTTTGTTAGCGGGCACTGAATATTTTTTCAATGAAAATGAAAATTTTAGACAGTCATTTTTGGAGAAATCCCAAATTTATGCTTGTTTGTTTATATCTAGGAGGAAGTATCACATACTGATGACTATAGTAAAGCAACAATATTACTATCTTTAGGAAATCTGCCGTAATCCTAACTGATTCATATCATATATGATTACTAATTCTTGTGATAAAATATAGATAAAAGAATTTTAAACACCAAAAACAGTATTATTGTGTAAAACTGTAACCACTACGAGATGATACTCACATATCACATCAACATAAACTGCATTTGAACTTTTTTCTTCGGCTGAGTTAAGTGCTTTACATGTATATAGGCCGGTATCATTCTTGGTGGCTTTTGCCACTGCGATCTCTGATAATGTTGATGACAGGCGATGACCATTCTTATACCATTTGAATGAAACAGCCGGATAACTTTGTACCGAGCATTTTAAGCGAAATGAGGATCCATCTCGTACTTTGCCATTGATATTGAGAGAGACTACTGGGCTGTCAACATCTGTTGTAAGGTGCGAAACAAATACAATCAGAGATTACTAAAATGCGTTTCCAAGATGAACATCTTTATTACTTTATTAGTAGAAAAGGGGTTAAAGTATGTGATGTACCTTTTCAACTTAAAAGTGACAGAAAATGTATTGAAATATAACTTGTGTTGGAGCTACAACAGAAAATGTACTCTTCAATACGGCGAAAAACGCTAGTTTTCATATAAAAAATTCTCTTTAAGTTTCCATTTTTAACAATAGTAATGAAAATCAAACAAAGTTGGAATCCTTGAATAAATATTTTACGCAAAATCTGAAAACGTGCCAATTATGGAGATAGAGAGAAAGAAAGTCATCAGTGGCGTACTTTCGGGTGGCACTTGACCACGAATTCCCCTCAGGCTTGAGCCATCTTTAAAAAAGACTTCTGAAGGGACCTTTTTCATTCAGCAGCTATTTTAAGTTGATTGGCGTTTTAAATGGATCTATTATGGAGACGCCTCGCCTTGTCACTAAATGATTAATATAATGATGTCATCATGAAAGGGATTGCCCCCCCCCCTCCCCTGAAAACTTTTGTGGATACTCCACTGAAGTCATTAAGCAGCAGCAGTGATCCTATGTCCTCGTAAGGCTGCGAGTCCTACAATGTTAGTCCTAGTTAATATTCTTTTCACAAATCTTTTAATATAGTTTCATGGTTAAATTGTTTTGTACCTTGCTTTTATCAAGAAAATTTAGATATGCCTGTCAAGTGATTATCTAAATTGTAGCTTGTCAATGAAATCATGATATACAATGTTTGACAAATCATTATCATTATGTCCACAATCATCTTCCATCAGCTCTGGTCAGCAGCAGTATCTTCAATAGCTAAGAGATAATTTTCGCTAAACTTTGTAATCTTTGATTTGCCTTTTGTCTTTCAAACTATTGAAATTTATCTCTTTGAAGAAAGTATATCGTAAAGAATGGGATAAAGGTATTATTGGCTTCTCAATTTACAAAATATTTTTTTAAATGGATAAAAATTAACCGTTTTTTATATTGGTTAGGTAAAAATTTCTACCACATTACAACTTTTCAAACAAAATTTTTTACAAGATATACCCATAATTTATACAGAAAAAAACTTATCCTATTACTTGATGACAGATACAATAAATTAAAGGTAGAAAGTTTCAATCCTCTAAACCTACGGCCGGAAAGAGGCACGTTTAAGTTTGCTAAATAGGGGTAGCTAAATAAATAAAGAAGACCACCAGATGTCACTATTTGTAAATACAGTACAATGAGACCAAGGAGTATGGATTAAAGATAAAGTGTAGAAAGTTATATAAAACATACATTATTTATAGATGGTATAGTCCGGATAGATGTAGATAGAAGTGAAGAGATAAATTACTTCCGAAACTGTAGATTTAAATGCAGGCATGAGTGCAAATACAGACGTTGGCAGACTCGTCAATTGAAATATAACAATATGAATAAGAAAAGATAATGAGTTACTGTAGCTGCCATCCGTGCGCAAATCCGAAGTAAAAATGGCCAATGCTCAGCAAATACTCACCCCAGTTGAAGATGTCAAGCTCCTGCCCTACAAATAGGTATACAGATGACGATACGAACACAAACGGATAGAAACAGATATAAGGGGCAAGCAAAATGCTAACGAGATATGATTTCAGAGAAAACTCACATCTGACTCTGGCTCTGCCAAGACTCGAAGTCTTCATTCCAGCCATATTTGTTGTTCTACATTGGTAAGAACTTGTATGGTTTGACTGAATTTGTTTGATGTGCAGAACGCTTTCTTTTTCATCGAGTTCAACGCCATCTCTAAACCAAGTGTACGATACATCAGGCTTATGAGTTGAATTGCAAATTATAGTGAGAGTTGTTCCTTCGACAGGTTCATTTGATGGATGAAATACTACACTAGGTGTGTCAGCATCTATGAAAAAGAGAATGTTGGATTTAGTGACAATGAAATACAAAACTAAGCAAATCTTCATTGAAGCAACATTATCTAGTCGTCAAAAGCTATTATAAACTCTTCCAGATACGTCCAGTTATATACCTTGCTTACTACCTACAACCTGCTATTTTGATGTGCTCCCTTACTAGGCTATGCTCCTGCAAGTTTACTCAATTTGGAAACTGTTATCATGTAAAATGATGGAAGCACCTAAAATTGAAACATTATGTTGAGTAACGTATATTAATTGCTCAGCGTTTTCACCAGACACTGATTAAAAAACAGCATGGTGTGAAAGAAGAAAACAAGAAAATATTTAACATCTTCATACATAAATAAAGAACATGAAATTTTTTAGGTTTGAAATTAGATTAGAAGTTTTTTAAGTTACAAATTGGGTATGTATTGATCTATGATTAATGCTATGCTCACTGTGCGTGGGCAGTTTGAGCACTCTGGTATGGTACCATATGAATTCTTTATACTGCTTTGTAGCAGCGTTGCTAGCTTCATGACTAGAATGCTGTCTCCACCCTTTGTTCTGCTCTGATGAGCCCACAACGGGCAAAACAGTTCTGTCTGTAGACTGAGTATTTATCTATTTGTTTATACAATTATACAGACATAATGATGCATGCTTATAAACATACATGTAAACTCTACAAGTAATAAATAAAATTTTCACTTACAAGATACATCAAGGTGAACCGTGTTGGAAGATCTTTTAGCTACTTGATTGCTAACATGGCATGTGTAATTCCCAGACTGGCTTCTAACAATAGAACCAAGGTCTAAGGAAGAAGAACGTTGCCCTTGCATTCTGATTCCATCCTTTTCCCATTCAATTGCTACTGTGGGGTTACCTGTGATAGCACAACTTAATATGATACGCTTTCCTTCCTCTTCATAATAGGCCAAGCGAGAGGTAATGACAGGCTCTCTCAAATCTGTTATACAAGACACATCATACATCATAAGTTAATTTTTTGGCACTAAAATGTGACAGATTGATAGAATATTAATTTTATGTTTCCAATGCAATTGGAGAATTATAACTGAAATTGCCCTGTTAATTGCCTTGTTGATTGCCTTGAAGGACACATCAGGATTCCCGTGTATTTCAGAAACAAAGGATAATGATCCTAACGCCAAACATGTGATAGAAACTAGAACCCGAGACTTGATGAATATCACATGCTAAACACGACGTATTGGAGTGTAACTTAACCTTATTATCTTACGATGAAAGATACTGTGAGACTATGTTAATTTTGCTCATAACTGATGTATAGTACATCCTGTGACATTGCCTGGTCAGAGTATCTTAGAAATATGCTGATTTAAAATCATTCTCAATATATCAAATATACAGTCGTAGTCTGGGCCGTCATTTTTACGTAATGAGAATGATTTTCAAATACAAAGGCAATGTGCGTGCATTTTTCGACGTCCCGACAGAAATTATACAATTTGAAGAATACCAGGTATGATAAAGTTGTGTATGAGATCATAAGGCCATAATATCAAGTATTTCTATTTTTGTTGCCAGAGGTTAATTGTGACTTAAACCTTCTACTTGAGAATTGGTTAGTATGTTCACGATACCGGGATTTCCCCATTACAGCAATAGGTAACGTGGGCAAATACGAAAGACTTGTAAATGTTTATGATATGAATTCAGTGACTTAAAACTCAAAACTATTTCAAGATTTATATGACTTTAGGTTCTAATGTAAAGATCTGCCTTTTCTAGGTCACGTGATTGAAAGTCTGCTGTTTGTATTTAGGAAATAATAATCATATGCTGAAGAATATGTAAAACAGTGATGTTGGCCTACTTACACAATACGTCCACGAACACGGTATCAGACTCTTTCCTGCCGGCGGCATTTAATGCGACGCAGTGATAATTTCCTGCTTGCCCTATATGGATACCGTTTATAACGACTTTCTCCTGGGTGTTCGCCAGCAATTTACCACCTCTGTACCATTCATATGTTACCTTAGGGTTACTGTTTACAATGCAGCTCAGAATAATATTCTTTCCTTCCACGATTGTTAGATTTCGGTTGGCAAGTACTTGCGGCTTGTCAATAACTGTAATTAGAGGAGGATGTTAACTAATCAAAGTTTGACTTTGGTGAAATGTAACAGGATACAATAAATAAAATTTACAAATGACCTTCAACAGCTCATAAACATATAACACTTCCTTTGAATCTAACATATATGTGAAATGTTTGCGTAGTCTCCGTGTTTCAAAAAATATCAATTTTAATGAAAGTTTGCAATTGACAATCTCCTTGAAAAGGGGCAGGTTATTTGCGGATTTGCAGCTACGGAGGCCACTGGAGGCCAAGAATGAGTAAACAGTGCATTTGAAGGAAGAAAAAATTCTCCAATCAGGAAAGTTTACTTCAGTGACCCGCCATAGTTTCCCCACAAAACCGGGTGACCGCAGAAGTGAGCTATGACTTCTAATAAGCGAGATAGAGCATTGGTCTCAATCAACTGGATGATGGCAAGACACATGGCTAGAATGCAAGCTTGCCAGGTCTACGAGCTTGCTCTTGAGGCTCACCGGTCCTTCGACAAGACGTCAAGCGTAACTATCCCTATCTCTTTAAAGATTTCAAGTTCATTGACTATTTGCGAGAGAAAGGGTAGGGCAATGTCTGTATGTTGTCTTTTGTCACCACAGCATTCCTACACATACAGACAACAAAATTTGCAGGTCTAAGCGCCGGATGTATTCAGTTAAAGAGCGCAAGCATTCTGTTAAATGCAAATATAACTCAATACGATAAATTTAGGTACTATAATTGTGTACATGTGTATCACTATATTGTGTACCATTACTACATATATATATATATATATATATTTATATATATATATAAAGTACACACATTTTGGGAAGGTAGTAATGCAGTAGATAGTATGTCACGAGATTTGAGAAAATGACCGCTGGTTAAATATTTTTTGTTTCCTTGCAAATCACATCATCTGAAATTATTTCCTCATCTATCAGATGTTCGTTGATGATAGGTCTGTTAACTTCCTGAAGGGGTTAAAGATTCATTGTTGAATTACTGATAGGCGGTACCAAACCTCTACAAGAAATCTCTTTTCTTACTGGTAAAATATCATACTCTTAGCCCTTAATGGCCTCGTCCCTAGAAAATGTAAAACTGTGCTACCGTTCTGTCCATGAGTTACGTTACACTTTCAGAAGTTATTACATATTCAAAGAAATAGGAAACGGACAAGAAAATAGCAGACTCGAGGCAGTAACAGAACAAAATGCAGAACATTTGTCAGAAATTCTGAATCTGCATACCAACTCCTACGATCAGACCAGGAAGAGTAGTGAAGATCATATAAATTGTATACTCCAATGACAGGTAAAATTTCAAAATTAACTTACACTGAACGTCAATAGAAATATTTGAAGTCTTTGCCCCAAATGAATTCATAGCTGTACAAGAATATGTGCCATTTGAAGCACGCTGTATATTTGCAATGTTGAGTGAAGCTTCATTGGATATCACTTTTCCGTCTTTGACCCAAACGAATGAAGCACTTGGGAGAGCCTCAGAAGAGCAGACCATTGATCCTGTGTCCCCTTCATTGATTTTATAATATGCTCCCTTGTCTATTATTGGCTTGTCCAGATCTGTAATAGAAAGACGGGATGATCTGACATCTACATTTAGATCATATCAGTGGGGTCGGTGTCACAAAAAGTGACGTAATCACGTAATCAGGCTATAAAGCTTCAGAGGAAATAACCACCAATTATTTCCTTTGCTTCTCGATAAGCAGCAACATCTATACTTACTTAAGACTTACCATTATCAAATATTCATGAAAATCACCTTGGCCCCGATAGATCTCCCTTTAGTCTCATGAAATTCAGCGTTGAGGGTGGGCAACCCCCGAGATCCCCTCAAACGCATCCCGATTATAGCGTACCGTCTTCAGGCCAAGTTGTGCCTATCATCAATGAAAGCATAGAAGATTATTTAAGGTTTAAGAAACAACTTACAATGAACAGTCAACATTGTAGAATTGCTTAATCTCCTTCCAGCCAAACTGTAGACATGACATTGGTATGTTCCTGCATGCGAACGCTTGACCTTCGCAATTGAGTAAAATGAGGACTGCGCTATGATGATAGTAGCTGTCTTGAGAATTCGAAAGGATGGAATTGGATTTGCATCGATACTACATCTGAAGTCCACCTGCGTACTCTCGTTCACGGTTAGTGCTGGGGTGAGTTGGAATGATGCATTGTCGATATCTACACAATAGGCACAAAATCAAAATACAGAGGAAGATATTAAAGACATGATGCTATCAATAGTTTCTTGTAAAAGTACTAACTCTATTTCTTGTTAACTCACATTGGTAATCATTTCATCAGAGACCGGTAAATATCATCAGAGATTCTATTTTATGTTATGTGTTTCATAATCTCTGATATCATGTGGACACTAATAGCACCAAAAGTTGAAAGTGGCTCAAATAAAAAATACCGAAAGAAACAAAGTAACGAGTTATCAATAGGATTTTAAAACATAAGTTGATTATCACAGGCCTTTCTGTTATTTTATTGGTTACTTACAATCACTGACGTAAAGCAGACGCTCGATAGTATTGGGCCATAACCCCCACTTACGGAACCGTAGAAACATGAAATTAGCCAGTTATGCAACAATATCATTTTTGATGACAGGACATGTTCATGTCAAGCATTTTATTCCTATGTTGCTTGTAAAATTTCTACAGTTTCACGACAAACCTCTCACTATGCCTTTCATCTTAAAACGTTTCAGCGACAAAAGCGGCTTCTTATGACTGTATAGAATATCAATCACCGTAATCAAAATTATCTCATCCGCAGACATTGGAAATTTTTTTTGGGCGGCATACTCGGTTTCGAGCTTAGCCGATTGTTCAGCCTGAGTGAGCATTATCCTGGGGAGAGAGCACATTTACAAGGGTGGTCTCCCGTTGCCTTTCCCAACCGATAGTCTTTATATCGGGCTAGGCGGGATTCGAACCCACAACCTCTGGCATGAGAGTCCAATTCCTTAACCACTAGACCACGGAGGCTCAATTTGTATATTACACATCCCAAAAAACATTTGACAACTTCTCACCAATTTTCTGGTTCGTGAGAAAGTATCAAACACGAATATGTTTCAATAATTGATCCCCAGATTTCCTCCTAGACAAAACCTATCTTCTCACAAGAGGAAACCTCCTGCCACACAAAAATGTATGGAGCCTCTTTGAATTCAAGGTAATAACCTACTGAAGTTGGCGCGGCTTCGTAGGATTGGGTTGCTCTTCGGTTTCTCTCATATTAAGTGTGTCATTTCCAAATCAATTTGCTTCGTCATTATATATCTTGCTTGCTGTGCTATAGTTGTAGTGACATTGTGTATCTAACTCAGGAAAATGCTAACCCCATAATTAACCCTCTGCTGGCTTACTGAGAACAATACCTGCCTTTACTTCTGTTTGTAATCATGCTATCAATGTTACTCCCTCTTTTTTACGGGAATAGAGTTATAATGTAAGGGTATCCTTACTTTTACACCTTTTCCTTGCAGTCGAGAAGCGTATCTGAAAGTTAACAGTCCTGCTCAATAAAATACACAATACCCCCTTCATATTTCCATACTGGCTTAGTACCGTCTAGCGCAGTGATCTACTTTAGAATTTAGGCCCCCCCAAAAAAGAAATTAGGGTCTATTAAAATGTGGCGTTAATATGTTACGAACTCTTAAAACATCTACTGCTGTCTAGTTACTGAACATTCATGCAAAGGATATGTTCGATGAATTTATTCCAACGCCAAATCCAACTGTAAACACGAGAGTTTTACCAAAAAACAAACAGGTGTGACAAACATTCTAACATAATTTACAGACAAAGACTGAAGTGGGTTGGACATGTCTTTAGATTTTCAACAGAAAGTATCGTCTACAGGACATTCAAGGACGATTTTCATAAGAACAGAAAAACTATACTTGTAAATTAAAAACTTAAATACTTACAGTAAACATCAAGGAAAACGCTTGAACTGTTCTGACTTCCAGCAGTGTTGCTAAACTGGCATGTGTAATTTCCTTTGTTCTCTCTTCTAACGTTCTTTAAATGAAGAACTGTGTTGTCGATCATAGACTGTGGCAACTCGGTATTTTGGAAAAACCATTTTACTGTTCCACCAGGATTTCGAACAGCTTTACAGCTGAGCGAAATAGAATCACCTTCCATTACTATACGAGAACCATTATGTTCATGAAACGGTTTCTCTATATCTGTGGGTATAAGAAATATGAAAGATAGAGATTCATAGTATATACATCAGTGCATTTAACGGATGGAAAATAATGCTATCACAATGAAAATTTTTGACGATGTTGCGTCGTTCTAATCATTGTAGGGGGGGTGCGTTGGCATCATCCGCACCTGTTCGGGTGGTACTCAACTTTTCACATATCATCTGCTGGACATTTCTGTCTTACCCTATAGTTTCTGTCTTCTCTATAGAAAGTTTATGGTGACATAAAAAGCAGTTTGTACCAAAATACGTTCACGTTTGCAAATGGAGGGATAGTTTTCTCACGCTTGTGGATTTTTATTGTGACCACCTCAACATAGGGAGAGTGGGATTGAAGAAAGGTGCAAGCTAGGGTACCAGTGAACTGTATAATATTGTGGTATAAAAAGATGTCCGAAAGTGAGCAGTCAACAACCATAGTTAGCTATGGCATTTAAGAAAAAGTTGCAAACTAGAAACAACTTACAGTGAACATCTACTACCACGATGGCAGATGTTTTAGCACTGACTGTAGTAATAGCTCTGCACTGATAATTCCCTGCGTCGTTTCGGTTCACGGCTAGAATGGTCAGTATCTCGTTTCCTTCCCTTATAATTTTCCCGTCCTTTAACCAGTTGTACGTCGCAGCCGGTTCACTCTGTGCTGTACATGACAAGGTCATTGCGCTCCCTTCCAATACCTCATGTTTTTGAGATGCATTAATGGTAGGCACATCGAGATCTGAGGACGAAAGTTAAATATGTATCTTGAATAACAGCTATTTATATAAATTAAGGAAAGCTCTATTTTACGAGCAATAACACATGGCCCTGAAACTGTAACTAGCCATTGAACCATGAACATCTAACACTCACGTAACGCCTTACAAAGTTTATGATTACAGAGAAGGAAGCATTTGCGAGTATGTGAAATTGTCACCACCGGGATTCAAACCCGGAACCCATGCACTGGCGGCTGCATAGAAATATAGCTCTTGTGGTAGAGCAGCTGAAGTGAGTGCGTGGGTCCTGGGTCCTAGTCTCGGTGACAATTTCACGTTCCTCTAGTATCTCTACAAACTAAAAAATGATGGTAAATCTTATTGTACCTCCTGATAAACAGTGAAACATCCCCGAGGAAGACATAGAATCCAAAGGGGGATAGAAATCTGAAAGACCTTAGGCTTAATCATTTATCTTTCCTATTCAAAAATGATTGCATACTTGAATTATTATCAAGGTATCAACTTCAATGAAATTCATTCTTGGTGCCTTTATTTATAAACAAAGAGGAATTGTACGGAGAAGTTGCTCTGTACTCTTAGCGTCAACTCAGTAGCTATCTCTACTTTTGGCGATCTCACGAAACGGCGACGTGTATGGAAACGTTTTCCTTCCAAGGGAAAGGAACTCATTTGATGAAGCCAATCATTCTAGGGAGGGTGCTTGATAGATGAAGCACGGTAAGTTTACTAAACAATACTAGCAAAACATTTCACAAGCACTTGTATCGAATTGTATTTCACGTGCTGCACGATTTACAGAAAACTTGCTCTTCGACCCACTACACATTGCAAACAACAACTCGTGGAGTGTGAACAGTCAATCGATTGCTTCATTAACAAATCAGTAACAATAAATTTATATGTTTTTAAAGTAAAATGCAAATAGAAATTACCCTTTCTCGGAGAGAATATTATGTGCAAAATGTAAAAGCACATGCTAGCGTCGGATGAGCTATTAATCACTTTCAACAAAATCTGATACATATAATTTGTACGAAACGTAAACGATGCAAATCCTGCGAGTATTAACCCCCTTAGAGGGATACGAATCAGTACTGTGAACTACTGTGACATCCAGCAACACCCTGAGGTAAAAGGCAAACATCCGTGTACTTAATACGAACTATGTAGTTTCTAAAGAAAACTTCATGTGATATGTTCTGACTTGCTTTGCCTTCTTCTCCACATGCATCAAATTTTAATGGAAATTGCAAACAATATTTATAGCCCATATCATCAGCCCAGTGTGTTAAAGAGAGCACGTCATTTTTACACAATGTCATTTAACTTTCTTTATCACACCTATCTTCAAAACCTACAAGTACAAAATTATATGATTGGGTGATAGCCAACTTACGCTGAATTTTAACGAGTTTAGCTTCAGAACAGTTTTTGCCAAGGTAATTTTCAGCACAACATTCATATGATCCGGTAACATTTCTTAATACATTTGCAAAAACGATATTTTCTGTTGTCTCTGGAAGAAGCGTCCCATTTTTCTTCCATGTAATTCCAGCCATTGGAAGGGCACTGAAACTGCATGTTATTTGTAGTCTGTCACCTTCTGTTATATTGTCAGTTGGTAATAGCTTAATAACAGGAGTGTCAAGATCTGCGAAAAAATCAAAGAAGAAAGCTCTTTATAGATCATATGAAAATGGTGGCATTAGCAGTAACAGCTACACTGCGTACACAGCAGTAACAGCGTAACATGAAATGTCTCTACAAACGTAAATGGTCAATGGACCAGTGGATTTGGTCAATGACCTAGAAACGCGTTTTGTTCCCGTATTGGAAAGTGGTGTAACGGACTTCGTTCATTCACAAGGAAGTTTCACAGCCGTTTCTATCCCTCTCTTGAATACTGGGGTAACCGATTTCATCAGGGACGGGTTTAAGAAATTCCTTATCGTACCTAAAACTTGTGCAAGCGGTTTTGTTCTCGTATTGAAAATTGACTTGATAGGTCCCGTTCTGTTGGCAACTGTGGTAAAGATTTTAATTGTTCTGTTGGAACCTGGTCTCATGAGCTTTGTTCTGCTCTTTGGGCCTATTGTAAACGAATATTGTATGTAGGTAGAAAATGACATAGATAATGGAGGTCGATGTATTATTAGAAGCTTTTGTTGATGGCTGAATACTTAAGACGAAAGGTTGTCGTCCAACAGATTTTAATCTTCCATTATCAGCGTGTCTTGAAAAAATTGATCGGTACTCCCCCCCCTCCCCCTCGCCTCATTCGGAGACAGAATCCCCCCACCACCTTTTCCATAGGATTTGAGTTAGGGTTAAGGCTAGGGTTAGGGTTAGGGCTAGGGTTAGGGTGGGAAATGGTGGTGGGCTTATTCTTTGTTGGTTCAGTTTTGATCAACATAGGTATCGGGAAAAGTATCATCTGATCATTTTAAGGAAATCTGTCTAATCAGTTTTGTTTATTCTATAAACTTATTTGATGTATGAAACATGCATCAAATCAATCAAATGTCTGTCTACATGTATAAATTTCTGCAAAGCTCAAGAAATGCATATTTTTAACCCTTCCCAGCTGATCTACTTCATATGGTAAAATCTATTCAAGAAAATACAGATAATGCTTACTATTTCTTGTCTGGTGCTCGATAGTATCATACATCAACGAAAACTGTACTGAAATATTACTACTTCTTGGCATAGAATTATAATAAGACGGAAAGAGGGAAGGAAACAATCGGTCTCTATTGCTATCATTCACAGCAGTTAGCGATTAATCTCTCACAACTAGTCAGAGGGGAGGAATATCGCTAGTCAGAGGGGAGGAACATCGTATGCACGGACAACCTCCGAAGTGGCTCTTCAGTCCGTCCAGCGTTTTATTTGGCAAAGTGTACACAATACCGCTACAGGCACAAACTGCCTCAGTTGATGCAAGAGCCTAATTAGCCTTTATCTTACAGAGAGACCTTGTCATAGGAACTTTATAACAGTCTATTGTTTCCAAGGTTATCTCCGTTAGGAAATAATACGTCTCATTTAATATCATCCGCTGGTCCTAGCATTTAATCTTTAGATGCCAACATAGCGGGTTTTCAGTCACTACAAGCTGTTGATGCAACCCATAACCGGAAAAAGGTTTTCTATGCCTGGTTTAGATGATTACAGGCTTTATGAGTGCTGTGAAGTTAATCAACTGTTAAACAGTGTATAGTTGAGATCCCATACTTTTACCAGACACAGTTCGGAAGTCTCTACACCATGAACATACATATACATAACATGAAAGATCAGGGGCAACATTTTCTGTCAGAATTTCGTCTTGGAACGTCATTAGTAGTACAGTCGGTAAAGTAAGTCCTTTTTTGGAAGATTAACAATTACTAGAGAATCCTTTTTAGACGACATTACGATTTCTTGTTTTGCTTGTGGTAAACTCGGCCCGTATTTCAACGATAAAGCAACACTCTCAAGCACGAAAGTGACACAGAAATAATGGATGAAGAAGGCAGCCACTGATTCAAGTGGCTACATGTCTTGCCTCTGAACCTGAAGTCTTCTATACAGTTATCAGTGTCAAATTATTGACAGTGGATAACGGTGGAGCAGATGTTTACATTGTCTTTCCTAACAGCTCCAAAATTCTCCCGAGGCCAGCAAGGCGCCTATGGAGGTAAATTCTTGTTTAATTCTGACACGTATTGCCACAGTTACACAATAAACAGCTCCTGAACGGAATCACTTGGGAATAGTAATATCAACACTAAGGCAAGGCAGTATTTCAAGAAAATGTGGAGGACTACTTAAGAATATCAAGGAGGTGTATCAAATAATAGCATTTGAGGGTCCAAAACAGAGATTTACTTAAAGGTAGGCCTCTACCTTTGCATGTATACGAAAGCTAAATGTATCCAAAGGGATACGGACTTACATGATACATTAACCATCAACGGTGGTGAGTTTCTCAGATATATTCCATCGACGTCACTAGTCGAACACCAGTATGTTCCACTTTGCGTTCGTTTAATGGAGGTCGTGTTGATAACAGAATCTGTCGGTGGTGTGAATTGCTTTCCATCTTTGTACATAACACGTTTGATCTTTTCAAAACTAGACACAGGTTTGCACTCGATCTGAACGGCCATGAATTCCGGCACATATCTTGGCAATGGCGACGGTATGTTTACTTGCAAGTGTGGCTCTCTCATATCTAAAGCCAAGAGAACGATTTTAGATTAGACTATTATTAACATATTGTAGATATAAAGATATAATTATAAATTTTAATGTGTAATAATGTTAATCGTGGTACATGTGACAGACATCTAGTGACAAGGACATATAGTTGGCCTCGTACATTGAAGGAGATGTAGTGTGTGCTTCCAAGTTGGAGCCTGATTTCTGTAATAGCATCGATTCCTTTTACACTACTACTCTGGACTGATAATTTGATGTCTTTAAGACGGAGCAATCATGACCATAGTTTTTTCTCAATTTTTGAGTTAACGGCCTGTTCATACATGTTTCCAGAAAAAAATTCAAAGGATAAAATTTTAAAGGCATAGGGTTCATATCGTCTGTTCATAAATCTGGTTACTTCATTAACAGTAGAGAACCACTGTGTCTCCAACTTTGCAGTTGTACGAAAACTAGTACATGTATCCAAAGGGTGTGGAATTACATGATACATTAACCATTTTGCACCAATTTGTTCCACTTTGAAGCAGAAAATTTCTATGCTTTCAAAAAATAAATCTGCTCTATCTTCAATTCGTAAATTCATACTTACACGTAACTGTGACTTGGTACTTGTCGCTTGTCGCTGAGGCGTGTCCATTGCTTGCTTTGCAGTAATAATACCCTGAGCGTTGTATTTGTACATTCTGTATTACTAGTTCAGGAAATCTTGAAATAACGGTATTATTGATCTGCCGTATTTCTTGTACATAAAACCATTCATAGTTAACAGGTGACGGTGCAGCATTCGATTTACAGTTAATTCGTAGCTCTTCTCCTTCTCGAACAAAATTTGAATATCCAGTAAGCACAGGGGTCCATACGTCTGAAAAAAAGAGTCAGTCAGTGATGGCCGGATGATGCATAAGTTTCATTACAGATTAATAAAAAGGGAATGGGGAATTCAACTGACAATGAACTGGAGACCTATTTTATCCTTGCTTATAAAAGCTCAAAAAATTTCAACTGGAACATCTTTTTAGATTCGAACGCTAGACATGTTATGTTACACATAGCCATTCTCGAGTCCAAGAATTTTGCATTTTGCAAAGATATCTTTGATGAAGGCCTTGTCAAATGCAAATACGTTTTGCCTCTACCTGAGCGCTTGCTAGGTTAACCTTGTGCATAGGTGACGTCACGTCCACGAACGACGGCATAAGGTGAAATCAGACACCCTTAACATAAAGTACACAGCATAAATAAAAACCCAATGAAAGGTTTTAACTGCATTTAAACCTGTTAATATACAGATCTCCACTACAACCTTCTGATTTGTTTAGCTTTGGCATGAGTCACTAATAGTTTGATCAATTAATACAGTAAAGGGAAGATTCTTTCGGTGAATTTATTTCTTCTATGCAGAATATGAAGTCACGTTCCATGCATAATTTCCATTTATTCACTGCTTGTCAATTGAAAAAGGTCATATGCCTTGGGGGAACTAAGTTCGGAAAGTAAAGCTAGCGGGACTTTCCAATACAGAACTTTTTAAGCGAATTTTACCATGACCTTTACCTCGCCCCTCTTCACGCCTAACAGGTTTATAAATTGATTGAAGCATCTGAGTCTCTGCGAGAAAGGTCCTTCCATTTCCCGTTGCAGGCTCAGTAAATCTAGCAGGAAATTTCCAATACAGAACATATTAAGCTAATTTTCCATGACCTTTACCTTGCCCCTCTTCAAGCCTAACAAGTTTATAAAGAGATTGAAGCATCTGAGTCTCTGTGAGAAAGGTCCTTCCACTCCCCATTGCAGGCTCAGGAACCAGAGAACTCACTCAACATAAAAGACCCATAATAAAATGAGAAATTTTCTTACCAGAGAGAGGAGAGTAGTAGGAAGTGCTGTACCTATTAAAAATGCTTCTGTAGAATGAAAAAAGATTGTAGGCTTGTTTCTACAAGAAGAGTTTAAGACTACATTTCTGTCATGTTTCTAACATGATGACTTGGAAATCTGACTATGGCTTCAGCGACACTCACTACCCTCTGAGCTCACCTTGAATATTTGATTGTTTTATCTTTAAAAAGTGGATGATGTAGTGTTACCACAGAGTAAAAATGTGGTGTAATACCCAGATAACATTTCTGGCTCTATTTCTTCCCAAAATTTACATAAACACAAATAGTAACGTCTTCTAACTAACGGTAGAGGGGAAAAGTAAGCTTTTTAAAGAATGAATTACAAACAATGGCGGAGAACGAATGGCTTTAGAACAGTCTTACAAGAGGAGTTTATGCGCATAGATCTCAGGGTGCAAAGACTCTAACGTAATGCAAAGTAGATCACCGATATGTTAGTATTTGTCAAGGATTGAAATATATTGCAATCTCTCAATTTATTCTGAAGTCTCTGTTAATGTCCAGCTTTCATATCCTTATAATATATTACATTATTGTTTACATTATTACTACATTACACGATTTGTTGTTTCTTATGAATAATTTGGTAACAAGATGACTGGACATGCTTCAATTTCAGATCTTGCTTATACCATTCAGGGTTTTCCAGGTCCTGGCTTTGATCACTTCCTTCGTGCTATCCACATACTATAATAGAAGCATTACATTGATACATTACAATGTTATTTGTTTTATTTTAGTTTGTCGTGAAGGTAATCTATAAAGAAGTCACTTGGACTACCACGCGTGCTCACTTATTCGACATATTTGAAAATTACACAACTTAGCTTTCAAAGGCGTACTTGTGTCTCTTGCGTACAAGGGCGCATGGGAACTAGCATTAACATCAGTGGATGTGTATTTAGCAATACGGTTTATAATAAAACAATATTGAGGTCTCGAATTGAGAACATGAGGTAACATGCTGTCCTGAAATAGTGAACGTGATAAACATTATAAATTGATAACAGTACTTACGAGCTATTTTGATGTGAAGAGGGTCCGAAAGCTTTTCAAATGTAGGAGAACTACTGACGGCCAAGCAACGGTAGATTCCAGAATGAGACGGTGATGTATTTACAAGATTGTAGTCAATTGAAGTGCAACTATCGCAAAGTTTCACTTTCTTTCCTACATTATTGATGAGGAAAAGAGAAACTTCAACACTTTTGACTGATGCGTTACATTTCAAAGTTAAAGTTCCCTCGTTGTGCCAATCGGAGAACGAATACGGCGTCTCTGTTGTGAGTTCTGGTTTATCTAAAACTGTGATACAGATAAAAATATGGCAAGTTAGGTAATGAAAGCTGAAAATTAGAAGCAAATCGTTAATGTAAATTACTTTTGATGTAACAGTTGATCGTTACAAGAGTTTTTGGCGTTAGCAAAAATTTCTTGTTAGAGACACTTCTCCAAGCGTTACGCACTCACATATACAGGAAGATCTTAGCAAATAAAAGCTGTATGCGGTCAATGCAAGGGTATTTGATTAAAAGTAACTCATTGTAATCTGAGTCTAATAGTAATTCCATATACGTCTTACATTTTTCACTTATTCTGTTGAACTTGTTTTCAGCCTCTGTATGTATACTTCAAAAAATATCAGTTATGGAATCAAGGAATTTGCTACTAAGCTATGTTTACGCAAAATGTTAACCACGATTTTTTTAGGCGTTTCTACTTTTGCTTCTTGTTCTGTCGTTCTTTTTAAGCAATGCAGTAAGTCGTATACCTCTACCACTTGTAATGGATCGTTAGACGATGGCCGAAAAATCAGCACCTTGCAAGTTAGGTAGATGTTATTCAGGTAGAACCGAAGTCAGGTTCGTGTTTAGCATCCGTATTTGACCTTGAAGACTGGCTGATTGCAACAAAAAGTGAATATCCAAGTTGATAATGACAAGTGCAATAGATTGGAAGAGTGATCAGTTCAGAGCACGCTTAGGCACTTCTTATTTAATTTTCAGGCTAATGCTTGCATTTCTGGCAGAGTGAACTCTGGTTCTTTATTTAGCTGTCAGGGTTGCCATGTGCTTACATGAGATTTGAGGAACATTGGCATGAAATCAGTGTCTTAATATTTGATCGTTTCTCTTCAGAAACGTTAAACAAGCAGCGATTCATCGAAGCTAGAAAACATAGGATAAACAACTAGATGAAGACAATTGCTCTAAATGCTGCTCATTCCCTTGAAAAGAGTTCTAAGGAAAATTCCTGAGGCTCGCCACCGGATAAGAGGACCTCTCATCTGATATGAAATAATGCTATGGGCAGTTGATTGACTTTTCCATGGACATGCAACAAAAAATATTCAACGTCAGTGCAAGTACGTTTAAATGGTTCTGTCTTAGAAGAAACGATAGCAGCGTAATAACTAAAGTACTGAAAACCTGGAAGACAACGAGGACATACTTAAGCAAACTATCCAAGTTGATTTTCTAGAGCAAAATATACTTCGAAAGACAAGGGAACCTCCGTCACATAGCTGAGTATTCATAGGTTGGCGCGCGGGGAGAATGAAGCATGGACAGCGCACAAACTGTAACTTTGTTTGTGTTTGGAGGTACGGGCTGGAGGAACGAAGTACCATTTAGACAACTCTCGTCAGTGAGCATTACCGTCTACAGTAATCACCATAAGCAACTTAAGACGAATGAAGCTTGGGGTAAGT
>JAAAKL020005058.1:0-19912 GCA_010016065.2 Carybdea cf. marsupialis auct. non (Linnaeus, 1758)
GTAAATAGAGTAATTGATGAACTGTTAATAGATTATTCGACATTGAGCAACCTATTGTCTCTGTGAAATATAACAAACACAACCAAATATGCAGCGACGAAATTAGCTGGAACATAAGGACGACGAGTTCCAGTCGAAGTATCAAAAATGAGAGTACCAGATGAAGGTGATGGCAGTTCTTCGAGTACTAATGAGGATGAAGTTCGAAAAGTAGAACGTTCGTCATTATTCATTTGAGCAGCAGCGAAGTCATCAAAATCGATAACAGAAGATGAATTGGAAGATGTTAGTGAATCAATGTGAGAAAGGGCATCTGCGACAAATTTTGCCGTTCCCTTTACATGACGGATCTCAGTAGCAAACTGGGATATATAATCGAGATGTCGAATTTCACGTGGCGAATAACGACTGGATGATGAAGGCAAAGCATTGACAAGAGCTTTGTGATCTGTCAGTATACAGAAGAATAGGCCTTCAAGGAGGTGACAAAAATGGCGAATCGATAAATAAACAGCTAACAGTTCATGTTCAAACTACTGTAGCATGATTCTGCAGGCTAGAATTTCTTTGAAAAAATTGCAAATGGTTGCCATTTGCCTTCAATAAATTGTTGTAAACAACTACCAGCAGAAACGATGGAGGGGGCATCGGGAACCGGATGAACTAACAATGCAGCATGTGCTAAGGCTGACTTGATGGAATTGAATGCAGAAAGTGCTGCATTGCTTAACTGAAAGGAACAGTAGATCGATGAGAGGTGGAATAATTGACGCACAATTGGGGATGAAACGACGGTAAAAGTTAATAAGACCTAGAAATTTGTGGAGCTTGCGTAATGAAAATTGAGGTGGATATTCTTGGATGGCATAAACCTTGGTAGGAAGGGGAGTGATGCCGTGTCCTGTAATATGATGACCAAGAAAATCAATTGAAGGTAAACCAAACTGGCATTTATTAGGGTTACGAACAACACCAAAATCATTGAGTTGTTCGAAAAAGAGTTGTAGGTGATGAAAATGTTCGGTTTCATTGTGACTAGCAACTAAGAGGTCGTCAACAGAGCGCAGACAAAGTCGAAACCACGAAGGACTTGGTCTATAAAACGTTGGAAGGTCTGAGCCGAGTTTCGAAGCCCAAATGGCATGCGAACAAATTCGAATAAACCAAAGTGAGTAATAATAGCGGTTTTAGGAATGTCACTAGGTTCAACTGGAATTTGGTGATAAGCACGGACTAGATCGATTTTTGAGAAGATTGTTTTGCCATGGAGAGTAGCGGTGAAATCTTGGATGTAAGGGATGGGACAGCGGTCAGGAAGAGTTACATTATTTAAAGCACGATAATCGCCATTAGGGCGCCAGTCGCCAGGATCTTTCTTTGGGACCATATGTAGTAGAGAAGACCAACTACTATCGGACGGTTGTATGATGCCAAGCTGTAACATGTGGTCGAATTCGGCTTTGGCGGCCGGAAGACGATCAGGAGTAAGGCGTCGATGACGTGTGAAGATGGGAGGACCTTGTGTTCGAATGTGATGTGTGATAGTGTGCTTAATCGGGGTTTCTTGATAGCAGGATTTAGCAAGTGTCGGATATTGGCGTAGAAGATTGCTGTATGTAGAGGTCTGTGTTTCATTGTACCCTATTTCCGTATTTTCACTTTGTAAAGGAGGCATACAACTCATCTAACTTTGTACTATAGATCCAGCTACGACTTCAATAGTTGGAAATTCTACATGTTACTTTACACCACGTCATGCATCCAATGTGAACAGACTTCGACGTTATCGTGACGTTGGGGGAACGTGACGTTTGTCAACTACTCTCCATGTTAATAGGGTACTAGAAAGGATAAGACAGGGGTACCTCCAAAGAACAAGTGTCTTCGTGATATGATCAAGCAATTCCCAATCCAAAATTTGTGTCTTTCAGATATTGTTTATGGTTTTACAGTGCTCTTGAGCTTAAAAGAGAGCACTGTTAAGCCATACGGCTTTAGTAACAAGAAATGTCGCAGGTAAAGAGAAGTTATGTGGTATTGGTTCTCGTAAGGCTGCAATATCCTTACGTAAGACACATGAAATTTAAACGCTCCTTAAGATGCAATTTTATTACCTGAGTCACAGCTCGAGTAGCCAACATAAAGATAAAATACAAGCATCCGATGGATAGGATGTGAGTAGAAATTCGCGAAGGACCAAATGAAATGTCATTAAGGAGCTTACCTGCCATTTGTTGAGGTGGTCATGGTCATTGTCCCCTTTGTAGACTATTATTTAAAACTACTTCCAAAGCTGATCAGAATTGATAGTTGAGCACAATCAGTGAATGGCGGCGACCATACTCCCAGCTACATGAATTCGTATCAGTTCATCTTCCAAAAGACATTCCATGTTTTCTTCTTTATCTCATACGTTGAACAAAGCACGAATAATTTTGCTATACAAAATCTGACAGAGCGTGGTAGTCTGTCGCTCCTAATCTGTCTCATAGACACATTGTGGAACAAATGTGGAAATAAATAACAAAGCAAGCCAAAAGGTCTTCCAAGGTACGTTTTTGTTAAAGCTTAGCAGGCGTATAAACGGCTTATGAAACAGTTTGGTGATGTGTGGAGAATTCTGTATGATACTCTTAAAACAATTTCGCTCACCAAATCTCGCTCCTAGTGCTTTATTTGATGTCCGATCGGAATAAGATGTTCAAATGTAAGCTTGAGTTATCTGTTCACTTCTGTTCTCATGCTTGGAGAGATCTCGAGGAGTTTGTAGTCCATGTTAGAACGCAATTCTTCCCAATGTCCGTTCTGTAATTATTGCTGTAGTAAAGAATGCTTTCTTTTCAATATCATATGTCTGCTGTACTGTTAACAAAATTTAAGAAGTCATGTTGATAGAATCTAACAGAAAATAAGAATTTAAATGTAATTTACTGAATGTCGTTCTCAACTACTAGATTCCCGGGCAACGCCGGGTATTCCTGCCAGTAGTTTATACCAGTAAGAAAGCGTTCTCAACTAACCACAAAGACCGGGTGCCTTCCACATATTGCATCATCGTTGTCTATTCATTTTCTTGCCAGTGCGAGGCTGGCTATGTTGGACGCACAACTTTGAGGTTAGTTGATAGGATCAAGCAGCATATTCCGTCCTATATTCGCCAGGCATCAACTCCTACGAGGAAACAACCACTTCGGATTTCTAAAGCAAAAATCACTAGTAAGCAATGTGACTCTGCCACAGGGCAGCACTTGCTTAAAATCCGAGACTGTGCAAAATTGTAAACGGATGATCGCTTTCGCATAATAGACAGAGCTAGGTCGGCTTTTCACCTAGAAGTCCTCGAATCCGTCCACATCAAAGCAAGAAAACCGTTGCTTTGCAGACAAAGAGAATTCATTTTTTCGTTGGGCCTTTTTGGCTAACCATTTCGTTCCATGGACACTGATTGGTCAAAACAACACCAATCTAGCAATCAGACATCTGATTGGCTACTCTTTAAACACAGTTTGGTATAACTTTTATGATTACTTAATAACCATTCTGAATTCCCGGGAAAGCATTTTCATATGAAACTAACTGATCAAATTCGCTGTCTATCAAATGGAGAACTGCAAAGTAAACAGATTTGAATTGCTGGGGGCTTTTTCACCGATTGAGGCTGCTTTGATTAAAGAATCTATGCTGTTAGGAGCCATTCCAGCGCGCTTTGACTTTGATGACATGACTAGTCCCGCGTAATTTGTGTCTGCTGGTTTTTCCACTAACTTTCCTTCCAATTAATTCAGTTTGAATGGCCTCACTGACAGTATATTAACAAGTCACCATGAAGCATATTCTCAACTGCAAAAAGGTGTTTACCATCGCCTTCTACCGCTATAGCTATCGTTGACAGGTTCTTCGTGCAATTCTAACTGCAATTAAGTTTTGCAATTTACATGGAACAATCCACGCGTAAACGTTACATGGCTTGCCCTAAATTTGACATGCACTTTATGTTTCTCTTGAAAATGTCTGTAAGGCTGAACCAAATTTTCGGATGTTAAACCACTCTATTAACCCGAGCCACATCTACATAAAGCTCCTCCTTTCTACAACAGATACAAATACCTTTAACACAGTGTAAAGTGTAACTCTTCAGAAAGCAGATACAGAAGCAGGCATTTCCCTCACATAGGTCAATTTCTTTTTAGTATGAAGTACCTACAACTTTGGACTACAAAATATGAAAGTTTCCATAAGCCCCCTTCCAAAATATTGTTCAGTTTGAAAACGGGCATTTTGGGCACGTGCATGTCAGACCTCCCTGCTGTTAAGCGGAGAGGTCTGGAAAACAATTAATACCTGACCTGGACACCCCTTTAGTGTGGCAAGTGTCTTGCGTGATTTGCTCCATTGTCAACGAAATTTAGTAAATGATTAACTTCTATTTGTCCATGATTGTAGTTCCTATAAGAACATTTCTATTTTCAAAATGAAGTGTGTTTGTTTATGTGTTTATCTCTTACGTTTCTATTTCTTTTTCTGAATTTTATTACCACTTCTCCTTCTTTAGTGCTCATTGATAAACGTACGTGTAAGTGGTGTAACTTTGCACGCCAGTAAAAACAAATTAACAGTTACAAGTGAATGATATGATGATGTTGATGACATCATCCTGTACATGGACAGCATGGACAGCGCTACCCCTATGAAGGCGATAAATACCACCTTTGATCAACTCCTCAATCAAATGCAAGCGTTAGTCAGTAAGACAAGAAGCTTTACGGTATCAAAAGATACACAGTTAAGCAAAAAATGCAAAGAGCACATAATTCACTTCAAAGGGAAGAAGCAGTAGCCTCAGTTAAAAAACGAGGCCAACTTCTTCAGAGCACCACCAGTCCTGAAATTCTTGAAAAGTGTATTAATGTAACCAAAAACAAGAAACTAATACTACAACCGTTACTAAAAGAGAAAAGAAAGACTATCTAAAAAATCCCCGGGGATATTTGCAACACATGGTTAAGTTGCAACCACAATGTGGCCCTAAAATACCCAGGTCGGTATAGGAGCGCTGTGTTGCCAAATATCTACCCCTTTCCTTGTAGTCTTAATCAACGTCTGCTGAGCTGAACGGAACACCATCTGATCCCGGTCTACTTTTAACGATTTCTCATTGCTTTTATTTTTAGCTGAGTGATGCTCAACAGCAGAATAAATCACTCTTCTTGGTAATCTTGCCCTGGACTCACAATATTTATTTTTTAATTTGATACTTGTGCTCCATCTAAAAATTGACATGATGTCAGCTGTCAGATTTAATTAGAATACACACTGTATATAATAGAACATGACTCGATTAGCGTACCATATGTCTTAACGTGATGCTCCAGAACTTATTGTACGCACCTTGCCATAAATCAGTTCTTAAGTTTCTCATAAATGTGGAAATGGTAAAATGAGGTATAATAATATCTCAGTTACTCTTTAAAGGAAGACAAATTTATTTTTATCCATGTGATTGCTTCAAAAACACTGTTCTTAACCTTGGTCAGAGTGCTATCAATAATGACAGCAAGTGGTTCTAAAACATAAGAATCTATTTACACTTATAAGTAATCACATATCATTCCTCTATATTTCAAACTCACCAGAGTTTGTCCATGCAATCCTTCATCTAATCTTTCCATCAATCCCCTGATCTCCTCCTTACAATCCCTACTTATACTGGCCTATGGAGCTTGGACCTACTATCACGTGACTCCGCACATTACTATTTACAGGATAACTCAACCACGTGTAAACAGTTTACAACAAACATACTGTCTGTGGTTATAGCCCTCATTCGTTACATTTACTATCACGTTTACTATTATTCTTCGTATTTTGCTCAACACTTTAAGGCCCACGACAATAAGAATGTGTATTTATTCTCTTTGTTTGTGTAAATTAGCTCATTTTATTGTAATTTCAAAGCATAAGTTGGTAGACGTTTGGCAAAAAATCGATGACCTTTTCTGTTGTGTTGGTAAATACTGGTAATAAGAAATTGTAGATTGATCAGTCTAACCTTAGATGTAAACTTTATTAGAAATATGAGCGTAAAGTACGCAACGTTTTGCAATCATCCACTATCTACGATGAGGAATGTTCAAAGATTCGCTCGATCTTTTACAAATTGCATTATCTAAGCGTTTTAATTGAAAGAACGATTGCAGCTTTTAACAGGGATGTCTCTCATTGTAAAATTCCTCAGGAGAAAACGCAAAGTGCCATTCGATTATCTATTCCTTTTATCAGTCAGAAAGGCGCTGATGTCGTCAGACATCAACTGAATCGGTTAAACAAGAAATTGACCACTGATTTGGAACCTTTGATTACTAGTCAACCACAATGTAGCATTTGCGGATTTAGGGAGGAAAAGCCATCTCTTGCAGCCAACAACTTGTTGCTTACAATTTTACAAGTGATTTGTGTGATGCAAATAACGTTGGCTACACATTTCGCCCCTTACACAAGAGGATAGATGAACACAGGTACTAATCTGTAGGCCAACATCGCCGTGATCATCACGGTCTTTCAGTGGCAGTCTTGAGAAATGTAAATCTAAGTTTGACTGCCTCGTTTACGACATGTTCTACATAAAAGAGAGAATGCTTACGCTGAATGTTTAAACAGATTCGATCAAAGCTAATTTATTTGTATAATTCCGTGGGAATCTGTTGAATTCCTTTTGTCATTTGTGACCATTGTTAGCTTAGTGAATTGGTAGCAGATACATATTTTTAGCATTACTTGAAATGGCATGTCTTCTGTTTTCACTTCTTTTGATCTTGCACAATTTAATCAGCTCTTCTCATTAAATGCAGAGCCTGTTAAGATTTTTGTTCAATTATGCATATGATGAAGGCCTGCGACTTATGCTGGAAAAGATATATTAAGTTTGAAGAGACACTGGAGACAAATTAGAATGTAACGGCCGGGATTCGAACCCGAGACCCAAGCAGTGTGCTGCTCTGTCAGATGTTGTCGATAGATAATATATATACAAAAAACCCCTTTCCTTCTTGTACTACTTCATACCACACTGTCGCATTATTTGATTTGCCAACTTTTCAGCCAGTCTAAGGCCGGTGGAGCAATTTTTTCAAGCTGCAAATGTTTTCTCTCAAAACTTTTCAAAGTTATCGATACAGACGTTTATTTTTCAACTTTTCATAATATTTATCTTTGTTTGAAATTTTTAAAAAATGGGGAAATATTTGTAACTGCAAGAGCGGTTACGAAGTTCTCGGAGGGTGGCCCATTATACATAAGTGTACATGTTGAATTAGAGTGAGTTGGTATGTAATACGAGGAAGCAAGGACAAAGAATGTCGGCTTACCCAAAGAGTTAATTCTTGTCCTTATCTAGTTACTCTTCATATAGCGGGTAGTGTAAATATATATTTACAAGAATGACTGGTGGCACGTCAATTAATTTTATCCTATGGCCTATGTTATCAGTTTTTCATGCACAGGTAGCAACATAGTATATTAGTAGTGTTAGAATCTGTATTTATTTAAGGAATTAATTCTAGTCTTTGCCGTCAGAAGTAATTTGGATTAAAGCTTTCTATGTTCTAGGGTGTGGTTGTTTATTGTTTTGATGACATTTGTAATCATTGCTTGTTTCCCTTTGTTCAATCAATTCAATAGATTCTGTATGTAATCTTTTATTACAGATGTAGATAGACTGAGGAGCGTCGGCGAAAAAAAATATTTTGGACAATAATAATATGTCTACTTTGTCTCTGTACTAAATTTTGTAATACTAACAAATGTGTAAAGAAAGAGGATCCAACATCAAAATCAGCATCTTCAGGAGGAAACACTTCGTCCAGGTTCGGCCCCTATTCCTCGACTGTACAAATGAAGTGGCTGGGCGTCTCCGAATAGAGGTGCTATTGATGATTGTGACTGCACTCTACTTTTCAAGCCAGTTTGTATAGTCCCTTTTGAGCCATATCCAAAGAGACGCTTTCTCCACTGCATCCTGTAACTCTTTGATGATGATTCTTGCTATCTGTGAAGCAAAATTGCTTGTGAAACAAATTTTCAAGCCCTTTGTCGATGAAACCCCGCACTGCAACGGCCATGTGAAAGTACTCAACATTCCACCAAACCAGCGTATCTATCACTCTTCTGTTGCTCTGCTCTGCCGATATTTTCTTCCAATAGTACCGTCACTTCCAAAATTACACAGATCTTCCTTTCCTCGCACCATACTACTGCATGGTCGTTGCTCCGTCATGATTATTGGAAAAATTAAGTGATTCTCCAAATCGGTTGCTACTTTCGAATTTCCTTGCCATCTTTGACAAGAGAAAGCTCAAAGTTCTAATCAATCCTGTAAAGGAAGGACAGTTATGAGGACAAGTGGATCAATTAAAATACTTTGTGTATCTTTGAGACAGACAAGCACGTAAGTTCACCTATTTTTAAAGTAGGCATTTGAGATGCTCGTCAGCCTACACTGTCGATATCCTTTTGCAGAGAAACCGAGACAAACTTGATTACTTAACTTGGAGTTTGAAAGACAGTAGAACAGAGGGATTTATTTCATCACGTACTTTTTAAGAACAATTGCAGAAATCGTGGTAGTAACGAGTTGTAAATTTCCGTATTTTATACGTCATTTGGTCCTATCGTTTTCCGTAGCTTCGTTTGTGTATCATTCTGCATTGTGGTCATCATTAGTTTATTCTCTCTTGAAAACATTTTAACGAAATATAAAAGGTGCCAGGAAAGACAGTCGGAGACGATGATCCAGCAATAGACTTGGGAAAGGATAATCAGCTTTCCTGCTTTCATTAATAAATCCTTAATTTAGAATAATCTGAAGATACATCGTTAAACAGAGAGACTCTTACACTAATAGGCTTTAACACCTTTGATTTATACAGAAGTTGAATTGTTTAAATCAGAATATCTTATCTCTTCTCACAATAGAACACTACCGATGACTAAGTTAGCTTCTCATGTTTGATTCAGTCATAGTGCACCAGTATCAAAGTAGAAACATACAGTAACATACTGTGCGTTAATACTATTATCCTACTTTGTTATAGGGAACGAAGGCACGTGCATTTCAGAAGGTAGGAATGTAATTTAATACGAATCCTAATTGTCCATTACGAACAGTGTCTCAGGCAAAGGATGACCGAGGGCTTAAGTCCCCTGATTAACACCAGGATAAGATGACGCTCCAGTTTATCCAAATAACCGTTATGAATACATAGTCAAAATAATACATTACAGTAAATCAAACCACATAGTTCAAAAACTATCCATAATTGAGCCAAATTTGTTGTAATATGTTGAGGATTTAGAGACTAACACCAATACCTTCAGATCAAACCGCAGGCCGCGAACATGAGATGGCGATGACAAGATGGTAAATTGTAGTGCGTCAGAGTAATAATCACAAAAGTAGATATCTTTTGAGATCAGAAGGTTAAATGTACAATGGTAGGTTTGAAACAGTGGGCATTAAGGGGTTAAAAACCTACACTGATACCTTCAAATCAAACCCCAGGCCCAGTATATGAGACGACGAGGGCAAGATGGAGTTAATCCATAAAGTTGACAGAGACAAGGCTCAAGTTCCTTCTTCATTGTAAGACAGAAACTAAATACTCCACCTATCGAAAAGAAAACTTTGGATTTTGCAAAGGGACGTACAAAAATGACTTCAGAGAAATGTCAATTGAACCAAGCATTAACTTCAGATGACCTAACTGATAAAGATGCATTATATAACTGGGGATTTTTTGGTTGCCGGCCTCGATCATTCAGATGTTTCAACTCAGCCAAATGGTTACTTTTTACTCTATCGATGTACGCCTTTTCAAACTCAATCATCATCAGTGGACTCTACTCATCAATTATTCCCACTGTAGAGAGACGATTCTCTCTGACAAGGTAAAACTATCACTTTATTCTTACCTAAGATTTAGCTGTCTACACTCACGTTAATTCTAGTGACAAATTTGCGATTATACTAATAGATCCTGCTTACCAGTTCAGGCTATTGTGTATGCAATCAATATATTTGCATTGTTTAACCATGTGTTAGTCTGCTTATATACAACCTGGGATCCGGAAACTTCTTGGAGTGACTCCAGAGTGACCTCGACATCTGATGAGTCCACAATACCTTGTGAATGTCTTTGGCCATCGGCTCATAGTAGCATTACGTAAGGCAAAATAGAAATTGAAGCGGAAAGTTATGTCGACTTATTATCATGACAAACCAGACAAAAACCTGTAAACGAAGTATAAAATAATATTCTCAAGCTTTCGATATAATATACATCATCATCAGGATTGTATCACAGGTATGTGTGATTGTATTGAAATGAGATAGAACAACAGAGAGCAAGCGTGTCCTAGGAAAATAACGTAATGAAATAGAGTTGAATAAATGGTGCAATGGGAATAGAGGGAATACTAATGATGCGACATGTGTACAAAGAAAGTGATAATTGACAAACAAAGGTACAGAGACATAACTACAAACAATTAAAACAAAGAAAGGGGAGATCAGACTCGTTATAATTAACATTAAGTTTTTTAGTTTGGATATGAAGAGAATTTCATTGATAGAAAGTTTAAGGTGGGAATTTCAGAGAAAAACGATTTCAAAGCCTGAGAGATGTCGTTCGCTGTATTCTTACCGTGCTCCAAAATAGCAGAGTAAGATGGACCATTAAAACGATGCCCAGCTGAAGACGAGATCCCCAAATGGTCACAGAATGGAGTATGTTAATTACGCCTGATTTGCTCCAGATAAAAAACTCACAGTTTTAAACTTCTATTTGTAAACAGTATTCGATCTTCAGGAAATTGTCCCTCGGTCGAAAAACGGGACGTAAGACAACACGTGCGTCAACAGGCGGAAACGCTTCATTTAACAATTGCAGAATTAATGACGTACTTTTAACGAATTGTTACCTCTGAATGGTAAATACATGTATTAAACGCATTTAGGGGCAGCAAGGGCTTTACGACAACGTCCTCAACTAACCACAAAGACCGTGTGCCTTCCACACATAACAGCACAGTAGTCTACTCGTTTTCTTGTCAGTTCGAGGCTGTATATGTCGGCCGCATGACTTGGAGGTTAGTTGAAAGAACAAAGCAGCAGCAATCGGTTAACCATTTAGCTTCACGGACGCTGATTGGTCAATTAACACCAATCTGGCAGTCAGTTCCGATTACCTATTTTCAAAGCATAGTTGGGAGTAAGTTTCATTGATTCCCTTTTCAATTTATATTGTAGCGACTTTGTACTCTTAGAAGTGGAAGACGAAAAAAGCTTTTAAGTACAAAATGAATTCGCTATTTCGTGCAGTTTTATTGGTCTGCACAAACAAACTTTTCATACACCACTACTATACATAGGGTGTGTAATACATCCAATATGAGAGATAAACAACAACTTCTAATCACAGGTGACTAATAAACAGCATTTACAAGAGTGTTTAGAACTCCTAGCTGATTGGTCAAAAAAGGACCGAAAGTACGGAGGTTGACAGTTTCTTTCAAAACAGAATTTTGTTTAATAAGTAAGAGCCTTTTTTAATCCCAACTTCTTAGCTGTCATGGGCCGATACTAGAATAGAAAGATCGTCGAGACTGGCGGGATATGTACAGAGTAGAGGGTGCTGTGAATGAATCCGTTTATCAGTAGGATGTGACAAGCCCAAATGTTCCTAAACTCTTAGTTTCAAATGTCTTATTGTTTTTCCCATATTTGCAACATTGGAATTACCATTCTTATATCTATATGTGACTTTAGAGCGTAAAGCTCTCGATGGGTAGTCTTTAAGTTTGAAAACATGGCTTACTCTTCGACGGGACTTAAAACCAGTTATCAATGATTCAACAGATGGTCGATCTTCATCCCCTAGTAAGAGGTTGTAAACATGCTAGTAACATTGACATTGAATGGAATTAAGGATATATATTTTCGATTGCGTCTAGCCAGTTGGTGCCTTTTTTATAAAGAAAGCAAAAACTAGAAAGAGCTAGTGCTGCAGGAGAGTAAAAAAGAAGAGAGGTGCGACATCTATCAGATCGTAGGGTCGGTTTTTGCAGTTATATATTATGTCCAGTTTTCTATAATTTTCATGAATTGATTATAAACAATGACAATGTTTTGGTGTTATACTTGCACAGATTGTCGTGTTACATGATCATAACACAGCAATACATCAAAATCTTCAAACTCTATGTGCCAGTAAACCAGGTCAATGTGTTTGTTGTCAAATCACTTCACCGCCATCATGCTCCGATAATCATAAGAGACAGAATATATTTTCTTAAACCCTAAATCTGAAAACAATCAAGGCAACTTATGACACATCAAACTCCCAAAGTTTCAGTATAACAGAATCTGATAATAACTGACGTCATAGGATCAATGAGTGGATAATGGATAACATAATTTTCTGTAAATACGTTGAATGTTCTGCACGGGGGTGGGGTGGGGGTGGAAAGAGCTTAACAGAATTTTGCACGTACACCCTCACAAACACGCAAGTTTCAATTATCATCTTTGGAATGTAATTGGTAAACTTTGTCAGGATGTGAAGGTTGAAGTTTGTTGGTCACAGCGTGAGAAGACACGATGAGCTAGTATCCAAACTAATACTCTGGACCCCCAAATACGGTCGACAAGGGGCAGACCAGTGCTCACCTACATCGCCTCACTTAAAAAGGACACAGGTCTTGATGTAGCAGAACTAGAGATAGCTATGACTGACAGAGCAGAATGGCGTACCCTCACCTCTTGAACAGACAGATGGTCGTTCGCCATAAGTCAAGTAAGTCAAGTAAGTCAAAGTAAACCTTTATATTATACAAAAATCCATTTACACCATTGGACTCCAAAACTGACAGCCTCATTATTGCCTTATACTTGGTAAGAATAACTGAGGATCGATTTCACTTTTGTAAGGTACCATTATTTCAGAGTTAATATCCTCATTAGTGGATACCCGTATTTCCCAAAGCTGATTCGCCTATTTTGATCATTACTCCGAGATAGGTTGTGCTGAAAATAATTGTTCTGTTGGAGTGTTTAAAAGCGATTTTGAGATAGTATGGCAATATTCTATCGTGGGTCAAACCCTCCCAGTTTGATTACTGGTTAAGCAAAGGAAAGTAAAAGGCAATAAACTTCTCAATTTATGTAAGGACAGCAAAACTTCAGAGTTATACACAACTTCATAAACTCTGTAACGATAAATTTCAAATGAAACCTTATGTAGCACTTCAGAACAGACATAAAGCTTAAAGTACTGATCAAGGATAAAAATATTGTAAAAGCCTTAGGTAGCTCTGGCTCCTTAAAGGTTATGCCAGCAAAATGGATGTCCAACTTCCTTAAGCGATAAAATTGGATTGCTATTTTCTTTTTCATGTTCTTCAGATGCACCTAACTTGAATTTTTTGGTTTCTTTCTTTAGTTTGGACAGTTTCATCTTTGTAAGTCATAAACTACTCTTTGTTTAATGGTACCTTACTCTTTGAAACTGAACCTCTTTGCAGCCATTTCTTCTTTTGGCAACCAATTTCTCATTTTCAACATGTAATCAATACTCTTAGCTATTGATGGTAGATATTTATCATGTCTTTTTCGGAGCTACGTTTCGAGAGATATCTCTCCCTTCGTCAGGCAGTTGAGCTAAAGCCAGCAGATTATTCATCAACCTGCGTAACAATGGTCTCATAGATAATAACCTATACTTCACAATTAAACAAAAGGGTTCTCCTATTCCACGTTTCTATGGACCACCCAAAGTATACAAACCCATTGTGTCAATATAACCAATAGCTTCATACTCGAGAAGCCCTCTACATTCACTCTGGTGTTTTGCAGCCGATCTTCTCTCACCATATGCAAATTCAAGGACACACCACTGCTACAATTAAACCGACTTTGCAGCCTTCCTTAAAGGACAAAAAGTGAAACCCGACGAAGATTATGGTCTCCTTTGACGTCACCTCGCTGTACGCCAGTATCCCCACCACAGACACGCTGCTTATCAAACAAGACTTACTTAGTAACGACGCATACCTTGCAACCAGAATTTCATTGAAACCCTCGGACATCATTGATGTCCTCAAAGTACTCCTCGGCAACACCTGTTTCCTCTTTAACAGCAAAATCTACACTCAAACAAATGGTGTCCCAATGGGAGCTCCTACAAGATCTGTTATCGTAGAAATCTTCATGCAGGCCTTCGAAAGTACAGCCCTGACCACCGCATACGTGAAAAAATCTATCTGGGGAAATATGTTGACGTTTTTTGCTGTCATTTAGACGTCAAATCTACCAAGCTTTCTTCACATCAACAGCCTCCACGGAAAAACATCAAATTTACTCTAAAAAAAGAAGAAGATCACAAACTACCATTCCTAGACGTCCTTCTTACCAGGGAAACAAGTGGCAGCATTTCTGTAAAGATCTATAGAAAACCAACCCACATCGACCAATACCTAAACAATACATTACACCACTCAACCTCAGTCCCCAACAGTACCATCATTACACTCTTTGGAAGAGCAAGAAGGGTAATACCAAACCACAAGCAAGATACAGATCCCGTCAAGAACATACGCCTTCCTCACATCAAAGATACAAGTGAAGCCATCAACATAATTCTCAAGCAACACAACATCCGATGTTCCTTCTTCAAAGTCTCCACCTAACGCAAGACACTTTCAAAACCCAAGGGCTCTCTACCTGAAGATACCAACAACATCGTCTATAGACTATGATGCAAAGACTGTGTAGCAACATATATTGGTGAGTCCAAACGGTCATTACGTCAGACGAAAAAAGAGCACAAGAAAGCAGTGGAAAGGGGAGAAGTAAAGAGTAACGAGATTTCGGAACACTGCTTGGATAATGATCATGCCTTTGATTGGGGAAATAGCGAGATACTAGACAGAGAAGCAATGGCATCAACTGAGTCGACAAACGTCAGAGCATTTACTCTTTGCTTCTTCAATCTTCAATAGCATGCGCCATCAACATTTCAGCAACATATAATTGAATGAATTGGTCTGTCCCCAAGAACGTTCTTTCCAAAATTTTAATCTGTTCTCTTTTGCATCGCACTCGAGTACATTATTACTATCCATTTATCAATTTGATTAAATTTGACTTTGCCCCTGTATATTACCTGCTTTAACTATACCAATTTATTTTAGTATGTGTGTGAATAATAGTATGCCACTAATGCATCTCTCAACACCCCACCCCCTTGTTGCAAATGTACAAAACCAAAACTATTGACTAGTTCTGGAAGTCGATGAAAGTAATAAATAAATCATTATAATTGTATTCAAAATAGGATTAGTTCAATCATCTCCTCAAATGTTAAATTTTGTTCTGAAAGGTCTCTTACAGATTGCACTATTCTTTGGAAAAGACGTAGCTCCCAACGGAATAAAGTTTTGCTTAGATCTTATCAAATTCTAATTAAATGATTAACTTAATCGAGGCTGACGATACTCCAAATATACAGAGTAGCTATGGTAAATTGTAGTGGGTCAGAGTAATAATCAAAAAAGTAGACATCTTTGGATGTCAGTAAGTTAAATTTCCTCTTGTAGCTTTGAAGCAGTGGGCGTTAAGGGGTTAAGAACTATCACTGATACCTTCAAATCAAACCGTAGGCTGGGAATATGAGAAGACGATGACAAGACGGAGCTAATCTATAAGTTGACAGAGACAAGGCTCAAGTTTCTTCTTCATTGTAAGACAGAAACTAAATACTCCACCTATCGAAAAGACAACTTTTGATCTTGCAAAGGAACGTACAAAAATGACTTCAGAGAAATCTCAATTGAACCAAGTATTAACTTCAGATGCCCCACCTCACACAGACGTATCATATAATTGGGGATTCTTTGGTTGCCGGCCTCAATTTTGCCAATGTTTCAACTCAGCCAAATGGTTACTTTTTACTCTATCGATGTACTTCTTTTCAAACTCAGTCATCATCAATGGGTTTCATTCATCTATTATTCCCACTGTAGAAAGACGATTCTCTCTGACCAGGTAAAACTATCACTTTGTTCTTACTTAAAAGATAACTGTCTTGGCACGTAATATTTCCACTGTTAAAATCCAAAATGTTATTTCTGATACCTCTTTAACAACTCAGGCAGGCATGTATTGTCTAACCTCGATGCAGGCTTCTTGAAGTGGTTCCAGAGTATCCACGTGAAGTATAGTGTCTACAACACACCTTGAGTGTCCTTCGTCTGAAGTTCCATGTAGCGAGAGACCAGATAGAAGATTGAGACAGACCGTCATTTGAAGTTTTATCATGTAATTTTTTATCTGGTGCTACTACCACTTAAGTTCAGACTGAGTTTCAATAGTGATTGTAATTACGCTGCATTTACTGACAAGACATCTCCATACAATTGTGCAACACTCATACAACCTAAAATTATGTCAGTTCCTTTAGTCAGAGAGAAGAGGTGAATCTACTGCAGTGTTACCTTCTGTGCACTTATATATTTGCATTATTCTAAGATAATATTCCTTAGAAAAGTCACGAGATATTAATACTAGAAATAGAAGTAACAGTTACGTTCAGGGATTGCAGAAGAAGCCATCCAGTTAAGATTTAGGAAGTCAAGAATGATCTTCTGTCAGCCTACGTATCCTGCGTTTATAATTTGTGTAAGTATGTATTGAAAGAAAGAGGCTTGGGGTCATCATATAATCTGTCATGCTACAGCGTTGTTCGTCCAATATATTTTTCATATTTACAGTTGATTAATGAAAACAGCTTGTGTACAATAAAATGTTTATTTGTTGATAAAGCCTTTGTGTATATGCATTTAAGCTATTAACTATTTCCATATTCATTATTTTAATTTGTGTTAACATTGATCAAGATTTGCATAATACATGAGGAGCTCTTGTTACTACTATTATTTAACATTCTTTTTGATAAATTAGCGATGTATACACTCCAATTGTCCCTTTTTATCATAATAATTATCATCATTATTATTAACTTTAGTCCGGAGAAGAAGAATTGATGTTTCTGGAGAGCACTACCTCTGCCGTTGTTTGTTCAATAACATTTGTTACATTCTTCCACAACCAATCACAATATAGATATCTAACACGATTTCTAGAGATATATAAATGTCAAACTCTCGCTTTAAAATTCATGGCCATTGTTTTTCTCTAATAAATGTGCTGCCCATTTTGAAAATGTTTTTAACTTCCACTTTCCACAATTATTTTATCTAGTCATGGATAGAGGAAATTCCGAAGCCTGAGTCAGACTTTGACCTAAAAACTCCTTCGTCCCAGTAATTAACGTACTGCGTCTGTTTCATGGTAGCAACCGGGAGTCCATATCCCCTGGATCAGCTTCCTAATATTTTGTTCCAAGGATCTCCATATATGCTTGTATATTTCACTGCGCATCATTGCTGACGTTTGAACCTTGCTTTACAGGCCAAACGTTTGGAATCACAAAAGATGCCTCACAGACTCCCTAGTAACTTCCTTTCAATTACTCTTTAGTTTATCCCATAAATATTTACATCCACCGCAAGAAACTGTATGAACTCTTTGATAAAACAAAAAAACCACATTGAGACCTCAATTCACAGGAATTGTACAAAAGGACTATCTTGGACACCCAAATATGCTGCTCATCCAGGTCATGTTTTAAAGGTCCCAAAACAAAACAACATTGAGTTGTAATCACCCCTGCTGGGCCTTAAAAATACTTTGGTAACGTTCGTCATTCTCGACGTCCTACAATAATCCTTGTTCACTGCGTATGCGTGATGCCGTTCACTGTTCGAGAACTTGTAAAAACTTCTCTATGCTTTGTTTGCTTGCCAAAATTTTCGTATATATGTCTTTGCATACGTCAAGGGGTATAGTATGGGGACTACCACTTTCTTCCCTCTTTAATCCGGTACTAAACTCTCCCACCGAATACATAAAATTGAATTTTACAACCTGTTTTTTTTATTCTCTGAATTGCTACAACATCGATATTGGTATCAATGAGAAGATGATGCAGCAGTACTCACTTGGCAGGAAGATAATACCAAAATATAAATTTCTTCTATGCCATGTTTTCGTGGGCATGACGCATTTGCAAACGAGGGATAAACTATTGGGCAGAAATTTGTTACATTTTATAGGCTCTATTATTGTTCTACAGAAATACCTAAGGAGCCTTTTTCGTGTCAACTACACTTCTACTACACTTTTGATATTAGATAACCTACCCTTCGTGTACAAGTGTCTTGTGAAACATACATATATCGATGATTTTCACTCGCTGCTAGGAAAGCAAATCGTCTCTTTAGGTCACCATGGTTCAGGTGATAAGGGCTTCCTATGGGTCTGTTTTCTTTTTTGCTGTAAGTAAGAGCGCAAGTGGAGAACAAGTCCGTATGATCCAGCATATCTTTCAGAGTATAATTAAGAGTATCCTTCACAGCTAATAACACACATAGAACTCTTATACGGAGTCTTGAATTTATCATACTTCATGTATAACTGAATTCACTCTTCCGTGATTGGAACATTGAATTACAGTAAAACGGAGCCATGTGTCTTCATTACTTATTTTTGAATACGTGCCAGAACAAGCCATCATTATAGGTTCAGTCTGCTTCAAGACCAGCAACCACAAGGCTCACTACTCTTGCTCTTACTGTGATCTGTTGAGTATAAGACCAACTTTGCAACAAAACAGTGGTTAACCTAGTACCTTTGCTGACTTCGAAAGGCCTCATCATTCATTTTACAGACAATGTCTTCTTTAAAGTCAGTCCATTTGCTTGGTAGTACAGTATAAAACACAATTACTTGCTGCAATTATATGCAAAATGGAATCCGAAATGCATCCAATATGAGTAGTATGAGCTGCCGTGGCGTAGCGGATAAGTTCCTTGCCTTCAGCTCAAGAGGGTCAGTGTTAGATTCCCGGAAGGTCCATCGGTGACGTCAGGAAGGGCATCCGGTCTTAGATTTCTCCATGCCCCAATGCCAAGTCCCATGTACATGGGCATCAGTCAAACCTTTAATCCTGGAAAATGACGACTTTAAGTGGAGGGTAAAAAATATTAACACGGCCCTGAATCCATAATTTCAAACACATAACCATAGATACGTCAAGAGTTGCCCTATTTATGTCCATGCTCGCTCTGTATGTGATCTATTTGTAAAAAATATATATAGAGAGAGTAATCAGCGAAAGTACAATAAAATTTGTTGTAGCTTACAGTTTCACGGTGCTACGGTTCATCATACAACTGAAGGAACATGTCATGATAACAATTCATTTATTATTCCTATTTCCTCTTTCGGACACAATACGTATTCCAATGTTGATGATTTGACACATGTCTTGATCAGCTGTTTAACAGAGATTTTATGTTTATTTTTAGGATCTTTAGCTTCTCTTCAAAATATGTTTGGTGAGGTGTAATATCTCCTTTTTATACAGGAAAAGGTTTGATAATGAACCATTTAACTTGGGATAAAATAGAACAGTTTCTTGAATTAAAAACCAGATAATAAAAATGAGTATATTTTTTTCTTTGCATATGTAAATACATGTCTACAGTCTACCGTGAGAAATAAGCTAAAATATTTGGCAAGATTAAAATTTTTCCTTAACTTCATGTTTACTGGAGTTGACAAAGGAACCCCAATAGACAAAAATGCCCATGTGTAATGACCTATACGTACGTATTAAACCAAAATGCCATGTTAATGATAAGGACAGTACAAAATACTTATCAAGTTTCTGTGAAGAAGGGGACCCTATCCCCTTCCCCCTCTCCCCTCTCCCCCTCTCCCCCTCTCCCCCCTCTACTG
>JAAAKL020005059.1:0-19912 GCA_010016065.2 Carybdea cf. marsupialis auct. non (Linnaeus, 1758)
AGCGACTCAGTAGAAGATAGAGTTTCTTCTTATCAATTTCAGAAATAGTTTGGACGATTCTAAGGGTGCATATTTGTATCTTCAAAGCTAAGAAGTAACAAGCAGAAACAAAGTTCTATTTAAAACGTTAATATTTCTTTCCAATAAATTGGCAAAAGGGGTCAAACATGAGTCTTAGAGACAATTTCGACTGATTTTGATTGATCAAGTCCCAAATGAAGAAAGCTGTCAAAATAGAAATCATGGAAGTTGCTAAACATTTGAATATCGAAGTGATCAAACAGAGAGTGTACGGGTAAAAGTAACACAATTAAATCTTCCCCAGTTTAGTAATGATGGAAATTGCTTTATTTAATATATTAAATGATGTATAACAGTGTTCACATTCAAGCTTGATATTCATGTAATCGATATAAAACATTAGCTATCTACCCACAAATCAAGTAAATTTTTATACTATCACTTCTCGTTCCAAGTGTAAACAAACTATCAAATCTATTGATGGTAGATGTTTATCATGTCTTGAGTCTAATCTTTTTCTGAGCTACGTTTCGAGAGTTACTTCTCCTATCTTCAGGCTGCTGAATTCTGAACTGCTTCGCTGCTATATGCTGTTTGGTTGCGGACTTACGAGGAAGTGGGTATCGAACTTGGTTGAAAAGTGGCGCGATGTTGATTTTGTGTTTCTTGTGTTTTCTCTGTTAGTGCTGGCTGCCATATGTGTGGTAAGTTGTAGGATATATTATTAATGTGGTGTTGGTGTTGTAGGGAATGAATGATTTCTTTGATTTTCCTAGTCGTAGTGTTAACTCCTCTGCCTAGGATCTCGCTGTTTCCCCAATCAAAGGCGTGGTCATTTTCCCAGCAGTGTTTTGAATGTCGTGACTGTTTACTTAAAATCCTTACCTAAAATCTATACTGAGGTTGGAAATGAAATTAATACTTCACTCATATTCCAATACACATCAATTTATTCACTCATACCTTTGGGTTTTTTAAAAAAAAATTCATTAACATTTTTCTTGAGATACAGTGAAATAAGGCAATTTGGGATCATGGTCATCGAACTACCTCTATACTGTCTTTCCTTAACTGGTCGTCAGAATTCACTCAAACCATGAGCTTTTTTCTTGCTTTGTCCACGTCCTTTTACTCTTCAGTAGATGAGAAGCGCTCATGTTCTTCCCGCCAAAGAAATTTCTTTCCTTCAGAATGATTTGGTATGGATCTCGAGAAATTTGAGGCGAGACAAACGTAAGCTGTATTAGACTGACTTTTCGTAAGCCGTATCTGTAAGGTACTGCACTTGTCAATTTGCCATCTATCGTTTTCCTTGATGTAATGTTGATTGTTAAATTTGTCAAATTCATACAAGGCTTCTTTTGGTTTCTACGCAGTATTGAAGTTATAACCCCTATTGATAGTTTCTTCTAGGTATTATGTAATCATTCAACCCATTTCTATCTTTAGTTACAGTTCATTAAGGCACTTGGAGCCTTCACACTGGACTCTGGGTAATCTGAAAGGAGAATGTCCTACGTATTTCAGAATTTTGAGGAATCAACCTCATGCTGAGTTGTGACGGTATAAAGCAAGTTTTAAAGTCTAAGGACTATTTTCTGCTCAAGGTTTGACTGAGTCTAGAGGAAATGGTCCATAGTTATCGTGTTCAGGGGCAATATCAGCCGTATACAATCGAGTAAGGAGGTTAAAATTATTTTTTCTATCATTTACTTGGTTCGTTTGTTTATGAGGCATGGTAAAACAATGATGCAGGCATCTGCATTCGGGAGTGGTAGCCGGAAGATCTGTACTTATCTGGAAGGATGACCAGAAAGGGAGAAAAGGTGACAAGCTAAAGATCTATTTTAATTATTCAAAGAATATCTCCATGCGACAGCATCAATCCACGAAAGCGCTGGAGCAGGACACATAATCCGCAACCATAAATCCTACTAGGTTCGCTTCAGGCATGTCATTGACAACGTCGACGACAAGGAAGAAAAAATTGCGCAAGCGGTCAGCCTTGTTTAGACCTTTAGTCTTTACCATGGCGTATACATTTTTTGTTGTCTCTGTACATTTTAAAATCTCAGTTGATTGCATCTTTGATATTTGGATCAGTTTCTTCTGCATTATAGAAACAAGCTAAGTTAAATGGATTCAGGTGTGTTGACATAAAAAGGCGTTACGAAAGTGCATTTTTAACAATAGAAAGGAATACATCGATTGCAAGCCTCCTTTCCTAAAGAAACGCTACTAAGTTCATGATCATTACCCCTCAGATCTTTTGCGTTAGAAATGTTAATTCAAATGTGCCAACCGAAAAGCTCCTTAATCGGAAGGGGCTAGTTTTTCTAGAGAGGTGGGATATATTCTGAGAGGAGCACCTGTCCGAAAGGGGCCTCTCAATCGAGATTTAAAGATAAACATTCTTAAATTAACTAAAAATTTACAAGGAAATTCCTTCCTTCGTTGCGGTCATCAGGTTGAAAGACACACTTTCAGAAATTAGGAACGGTGATGGTGTTTTATGTTTTTGTCGATTGTAGTAACTCGACACTTCTGGCCTTTTCCTAGGATCTAGTGAAAGTGCCTCTGATGGAGATGGTTTTCTTATTTCTCATAATTTCATTGGCTTATCTAATTAAATTCTTCGACATTACAAGTATAATAGGGTAACTCGTATTATGCATCGAACAGTACAAATTCCTTCAAGTGATTTTCTTCTTCCTGATATTGTCTTCAGTGTCACATCAAGAACTGATGAAGACAATTGTGGCTCTAGAATGTCTCAATAGTAATATGAAGCTCTACCTTGGGAAATTTTGTATACACATAAAAAGATGGTTCCTGGTATGGTCCTTTGAAACGGAGTAAAGAAACATTTTCTATTTCCTTAATACGTTGGTAGCTGGCAGTATATTGCAGGGGTGCACAGTTCCTATTGTAATAACTTCTATTACGCAAGAGGCAACTAATAGGCAAAGACACCTGTAATCGTATACAGAGTCGATTTCAAATCGACTTCCAGAAGTCGAGTAACAATAGGATACTGACTCTGGCATAAATACTCCTTCAAATTTTTCCTCAAGGGGGTAATGTTCCTAAAAAAGTGACCATTGGGGGTAATGTCCCGTGCTCCCTCCGCAGCTACGGGCGTGGATGTGTGTAATGAACCTGATATATTGACGCTGCATTCCCTTCTGGAGTGAAGTGCCTCTACTTAGCATTTTGAAGTTTGACTTTCTCCACGTTCCTTTCACTTGCCAACTGTCTGTTAAAGAAATGCTCTGTAAAAGTGAAAATGTCACTGCTGGGATTCGAACTCATGACCCACGCATTAGGGGCGTGCTGCTCTACCAACTGAACTATGATGACCCGGTGATAATATAGTTCACTTTGATATTGTCAGGTCTTATCTTCTCGATAACACTTCCTGTTACGGGGCAGCATGTACTTGAATAAATACTAATGGAGTATGATATGATATTTTTTAAGAAATATTTACACACCGCCAGTCTGCTAGTGGAACCATAAGTAAATTAAACGTGATTCTAAATAAAGCCATTCCTGCCGTTTTCTCCTAAACATGTGCCTGACCTACTCCGGCTCCCATCTTGAGAGATTTCTTAAACAGCTGTCTGCGATTTAGGAGCCAAGATATCGGAATTTTTAAGACAATTTTCTCTTTACGGAATGATTTTATCCGAAGATTAAAAGCATGAGCGTAACCAAAACAATGCTCATCCCGTATTTACATTAGTCAAAGACTTGAATTTTATCGATGCTAGCCCACAAAGTCTCTAATCCCTTTCCTTACTGATAGCACAAGACATTGATCATCTATTCCATCTCGTTATGTTAATGTCACAATTAAAACTTGCACGTTTTCCAAACACATGACCAATGAGTATTTTTCATAATCGATGATATGTTGAGTTGTGTCAGCAGAAGAGATAACTACTACTGTTGAGACCTCCTTTATGGTACCTTCCTATCGCCATTATTCTGAAATGATACTACAAATATAGATACTTGTATCATACCGTTAGTCACACGATTTTCTATTTCACTAGAATCATTCCAATCTTATTATTTCAAATCCTTTCTGATCAGAAACACTATTATTCTATAATTTTATCAAATGGATAGGAAGTTCAGCTGATTCGCTCGTAAAAGGGTGACAGAGTTATGAGTATTAGGGAGGCTGGAAAAAGTGATATGAGCCGATAGCAGGAAAAGAAAGCGAGTTACTTTTTTGAACAGATGTAAACGCATAAAAGTAGCTGTGCGCGCATTTCTAAGGAAATCTGTGAAAGATGATCAAAGAATAAAAACCTTGTGGTTTAGATCAGCAACACGTCCTAACCTCTCAAAGGCTGTCGGTTGTGTTTTACAATAGTGTTAAGGACTGCTACATGGTTTTCAATTTGGAATGGCCTCTGATTACATTTTGTTGTCTCTAACAGGACATGTCCATAACATTTACTCTCTTTCATATGACGTTCATTGAAACCCTACCCAGAAGGGGAGAGTGGGGCGGGCTGGCAGGCCAACGAAATTGATATCTAACAAAAGACGCGCCAAGTATTTTTGAAACCTTTCAAATTTTCCTCAGATTTATTTGTGAATATTTTGAAGGAAGTTATTCTGTAAAAGTTGCTAACAATAACATCACATCCAAGAGTCAGCCACACACAGAGCACGAAATATCTACAGAAAATAATTGCCCTTCATGTAAAATTACGTCACCCTTTTACTTAGTTCTCTGTTGATTATTCTTTAACTCTATAAAGACTGTTTTGTCTTTCTAATGCCTGTGTCAGACCGGGGGTTTCCGGCAGTAGAATTTCGTTTAGTCAAACTCCGTTTACTCTTGGTGTTTTGTCACCAAACTTTGCTTAAAGTAAGTCCAGGTCATACATTAGAGATTCAAGTTAATTCTTTAATATGTATTCAAACCTATCATTTCAAATCAGAAACACTTTGCTACTTTTATTGGGCTGTGGGCACAATGATGGGTCGGATGGCAGGCTTTCAATGGTCACGATTCGTGGACAAGTGAGACTAATCTCCAAAATTGAGTAGATCTACATGTAGAGCTAATGTGGTGACTAGAAATAGTTTAAATTATCGACGGGGCTCAACTAGCTCAGTTGGTGGAGCGCACGTCGTAAGTGAGTGGGTCACGTGCTGGAATCCTGCTGGTGACATATTTTTCTATTTCTCTAGTATCTATCCAAAGCTTTAGTTTATCTATCTATCAATCCATCCATCTATATCTATATCTATATCTATATCTGCATCTATATCTATATCTATATCTATATCTGCATCTATATCTACATCTATATCTATGCCTGCATCTATATCTATATCTATATCTACATCTACATTCATATCTATATCTATATCTGCATCTATATTTTCATCTATATCTACATCTATGTCTATATCTATATCTATATCTATATCCATATCCATATCCATATCTATTTCTATATCTATATATATATATATATATATATATCCATATCTTTATCTGCATCTATATCTATATATAGTACATCAGTAGAGAAATCATCTATTTTCCTTGAGTCCTATCTATAGAAATCAGCCCATGATATTCCATCTCATATTCACTATAGTAATCATATGTTGTAATTGATAGACATTATCAATAGTTGTGAATTCCCAAGTCATACCAACCTTGCTATTTTTAATGTGGTCAATAATGTACCCGATTATTGACAACAAAACTGGCATTAATGTGGTTGAGGGTTTTGTTCTGAAAGTAGTCTGGGAAGGAGGCAAGTATCGGATGTGACCCCATGACTATTCTTAAGATTATCATTTTTGACCGGAGGGTCAGAGTTTCAGAGTTTCAGAGTTTCAGAGTTTCAGAGTTTCAGAGTTTTAGAGTTTCAGAGTTTAACAGAGTACATGAGTTATAGTCTATCAGACTTCAGTGTTGTATTACTAAATTTTGTAGAGAAATATGGAGAACAAATATGATCTTGGTTTATAAAGATTCTAGTTCTGACACAATCTGTTAGTACTATTCAGTACAAGTTCCTTCAGGGCAGAAAACTGTCCAGCTACCCAATGTATTCCAGAGGGATTGATAATTTGCCCTTAAACATAACTTTTCGATATTCGATAACAAGTATTTCCTACAAATAGACGGCTTAAGGGGCCCACATGTCCCATGCCTAGAGTAATATTGCTATGCCTCATTTTGAACATTCAGCTAGCAACTAGAGCTTAGCCAAAGAATCTGGAAACGCTTAAGGGATGACCATTTCATTGTGTAGACAGATGGAGAGAAGAGGTTTAATGAGTTAATTGATCAAAGTAACCAGAAAGTTAAAATCGCATTTACTGTGCAAATCGAATATGACAGGGGATTGAATACTTAGAACTACTACTTATGTTAAACAGAGACTGGTGTAACATTGAATTTGACCATTATGCTAGGGCTACCAATAGTTTTACCACTACGTTTCAAAGTACATGATGCCCCCGAAAGATATCAACGTCATTTCACAGGGGTTTGAACTCAGACTTCGACTTATTCTGATAATGACCAAAATTCCAAGAAAGACGCAAGGATATGTGATTTATTATATTCCACAGAGTGTGTCCCGCTATTGTTGAAAAAAATTGGACGAAATTCTGCAGATCACTACACCCCAAGAACGCCAAATAGAAAATAAGGATACAAATAAATCCTAGTTGTAACTATCAGATATCAACAAATTTATTAAAGCTAACTAACATTTAGTATAGGGCCATGAAGAACTAAAAACGCATTTCCCGGTGGTTGCATTGCGGTTAGTAAGCTGCGGAACAAAAATTATAGGGAGTAGGAAAAATTCACTACGTGAGATACATGTCGGCAGCCAGCAGTGCAATTTTTAGCTCTTTTACACGGTTTTGCGTGGAGTACACTCAACGTACGGGAAAAAGAATAGACAGAGGCAATACAGGTAATACCCAAAAACTTCTGACTACTGGAGGTACACTTTAAAGAGTTATTGTCATCCTCATTAATTCCGTCAGTTAGAAATGAGAATCGACCCAAGGTAACCAACCATTTTTACATCTGTAGAAGCATTTTAATAGTAGATAAAACGTTAAGCTATGCAGTCACCAAGAAATATAGAATTAGAGTGGAAGTGAATTGTAATAGTAAAATGGGATCTACTGGATATGCTGCACAAATTGTTCAAAACAATATGTAGGCTCGTCTGCCTATTTGAAGGTTCCGATTACATGCAAGTAACATCAAGACATACAAAGATTGTTGTGGAGTAGCTAAATATATTTTTTGCAAGGAAAACAAGTGCCCACACCAGCCAAAGAATTACCTCAAACTACAAGTTTTTGAACTCATAATAAGCGAAAACAATAAATAGGCTACAGCAAAAAAGAAAATACTGGCAAACTCAGTTATTTACAAGAAGCCATCGTATGAGTAGCTACATCGATTGGTGTGCAAAAAATAGAAACGGATGCCTAAAGTAAGTAACGCATACCTTTTACGATACCATCAAATTGGAATGCACATATTTTTTAATGAGTAAGAATATAAGAGATGTAAATTCATAGTTTATTCATGTAATCTAAAGAAGACAGATAAGTCGAAAGCTTGTCAAAATACTATCTGGTTTTGATTTCTGCGTCTATTGCGATTACAGTATATCATTTACAAGTACTCTATCATTTTTAAATACTCAATGTGCAGATAGTACTGTTTTGCCCTTTGTGAGCTCATCAGTGCAGAACACAGCGTTGAGACACAACATTTGCGACGGCAGTTTCCTGGTTTGAAATGATGCTTTCCACGAAACACTGAACAAATTGAGTATTGTTAAAAATATGAATTGTTAAGTTTGTTTTTAAATCTGTTAATCTGTCATCAATATTTATGCCGCTAACCTCGACTATCTAATATTTATATCATATATGTGCGTATGTTTGTAGTTTACGTTAGGACATTGGTAACATAGAGTGGTATGTCTTCTCATGAAAATATTGTTTGTGATAACGTAAGTCTCTAACACTGTAGTAACAATGTTTCCATAGATTATTAAAGTCGATGTTCTCCAAGGAAATAGTTTTATAATCATGTGAGTATAAAGAGACATAGTCCCCATTCCCACTCCATGATTTATATGCTTTTCATGGTGCAAAGTTTCCAAGGCGCACTTTGTGTACTTTATCATATGCATGATACGTTAATGACCTACCTAACACCCGCAGATTCATTACAGCTATTGTGAGTTTCCAAAACAGTGTCAGTATCACCCATTATTGAGAAATTTGTTTACTTGGTCAATGATAGTTACATCGGTTAGAATAACAAGATAGCCTAAATTTGCAAACTCGACTTCGGTCTAGTCTCCAGGTAGCAGGCTGGTAAGACCAGTGATATAAAGGCCTCTACAGCATTGAGTAAGACCCCCAAAAGATATACCCTGCCTGTTATCGAAACAAAATCTCGAAAGTTATACAAGTTTCAATTGGTAGAAGAGATAAAGATAACCATAGTAGCATTATGCTTACTTAACTGCTAAACATGATGTCCACTTAAGTCATCATCGCTCATGCATTTCTTTGTGCACTTTACCTTGTGGTAGTAAGTCATTTTCTGGAAACTGGACATATTCATTTTGACCCACCATCAGTTTATGATAGTATAACTTCGGTTCTGAAAACATTCCATTGGCTTCCAGTAAGACAACGGATTGTCTTTAAGCTATTACTCTCAAGTTATAAAGCTATTAATCATCTGGCACCAAAGTATATCAGAAAATTGTTATCACAGTATACACCTTATAGAACCCTTCGTTCATCAAGTACTAGTCGATTAAATGTACCTAAATCTCGTGCAAGAACCTAAGGAGATATAGCTTTTAGCGTTGCCGCTCCAGTCCTTTGGAACTGGCTACCAAATCAGATAAGGAATGCAACAAATGTGTAGGATTTCCAACGTAATCTTAAAACGTATTTGTTTACTAATTATTTGAATTAATTAGGAAATATTACTTGGTAAGATTGACTTACTGTAAAGTGCTTAGTGATAAATTGTGATAAACGGGTAAATAAAGTATTATTATTTCTACTATCATTATTATTTATGATGATTATTGTTATTATTATGTTCCCAATGAGCTTGCCGGGCGAAAACAGTCAATGGTATGGTCATGGTAGGTTATCACTGCCAGAGATTTTGTCCAACGGTGATTCATTAAGCAGATGATATGCGGGACTGTATCATGAGTTTTTATGTCCAAAGGGCAACTTTTGTAATATTATTCTACTTACACATCCATTAAAACGCATCTGTAGGAATTGCATGGTGTCACGATTCTTTCGATTCGTAACTAAAGGATGTCGTCTCCCTGTGGTTGAGTATTTAGCCAGTCAGAGACTTAGCAGACCATAGGTTCAGTCTTATTGTTTCAGTTCAGGTTTTCATATCTTGATGTTAGGAATATAACAAGTTTTACCTAGACATCACGGAGTTATATATTACTGGCTTGCTCGTCTTCTTATGTTTTCACTTTCCACTACACATGGCTCTGCCTTCATTTGAAATACCCTTTTTGTTTGTTTTAAGATATTTGGGTACTTAAATTGGAATTTAGGGGGACTAAGGCCCTCCATAGTCCCCCGTAGCTACGGGCTTATGTAGCACCACTTCACGTAGGCTGGCAGAGACATCTGTCCTTCAAAAACTAATATTTTTATCCGTTCATCTTCAATCAGCAGCAGGAAATTGTAAAGGAAACTAAATATTCAACTGCAGCAAATTGCATATAAAAATTCTAAGTAGGTGAACATAATGGAATATGAAAAACTCTACTGCAAGGTGTAGACTTTCCTTTCAAAACGTCTTCTTTAAACGTTCTGAATATGTAACTGTACTATGCATACGAAATTAAACAAATTTACTTTTATACTGATACTTTGATTAAGATCGATACAACAGTAAAGGTAGGGCGCTAACAATCAAACAAAGTTTTTACTGTTAACCAGTTTTAGCATGCGTTTTTTTGAAATTTAAATCCCTACTGTTAAGTAGCGTATTCAGAGTCTATAGAAAGTTGAATTTTTCGTTTTTGGATATATAGGCTGACAATTTGTCCGGTTGTAGTCATATATAAAATATTCTCATACTTGGCTACATTCATCACAAAATATAAAAATTTTTAATGTGATGAAAAATATCATGTATCCGACTTAAAATTCTTTTCTGAGCCATAGTTACAATTACCATCAAAAGATCGTTTAACAATAACCGCCAAACATACAGCGAATCTTTCGTCATGGTCGATGACGGTGTTGATTAGCAAAATGCCAACACTGTTATATGTAGTTAAATTATCAACCCACTTCATTTTCGTGTAATTAAAGCTTAATTTAGAATAAAGCTTGATGTAAGGTCCTGTGAATATTGCAATATTGTGTACATACCTGATAGAGATTAATTATTTACCTCTTTTACATTATTTTTAAAGATAATTTATGCATTACTGGTACCTCGCCAACGGATGGACGCCTATAGAACTAGAGTATCTAATTCTCGTATCGAAGCCTCCCCGATCGACTTGTAATGCAAAACATTCTTCCACTGGACCGTTTTACCTTTCCCTTCTTTTCATCCTACCATTGAGGCCATGATAATTTTACTGCGGAGCATAGAATTGCCCTAGTTAAAAATAAACTTGCCCCATTAACACAGATATACCATTTGTAATGTATTGTTCCTTTATAATAGCGCCATGTGCACGCGCTCGTGCATGCCACGAACTTAATGTTTCGCACTTGTGTACATCACTTGTTTACCACTTAAAGGTTGTATAAATAGTAGGCGTTAGCAGCATTCTAGAGAGTCGAGTTAAGCGTTGAGTCGATATTGTAAGCCATCTCAGGTTAATAAAGATCAAATATTACACTATTTTTCTTGTTGATGTTGTTTATAAAGTGCCAGCGGGCGAGGTGGTCTAATGAATGCAGCATAGATTTAATATCACATAATGGAGAGTTTGCTGTATCTCGGCGGTACCTTGAGTAGGTCACTTTCCCCCAATGTACTCACATATGGAAGTCCATCGAGTTAATGTGTAACATATCTAAAACTCTTAAAGCCATGAATTCTTTATATTCAACGAAGAATCATTTTAAAAGAGAAGAAATAACTACAAAAACGAAACCAGTTTTACGTAGAAGTTTGTGGCTAGAAAAACCGAATCTCTAAAAACAAGGCCATCGGCAAGATTCATACCCTTCGTCTTTCTTTAATATCCGGCTACTAATCAATGGCCAAAAAGACAAAGTATGTTACTATCTAGTAATTGATCTAGTAGCTCTTTCTCCATCTGTTTCATCTCATCCATTCATTTACTCACTCAATGATTTGTTTATCATCTCATGCATTAATTTGCCCATCAGGAGTAGAATCATAATTAAGAAACGGCAAATTTGTAGATCCTCTTCTCTGTCTTGTACTGTTTCATCACGTAGGTATTTGCTCTGGGGTAAATATTACATCAATGCACACTCATTATAAATCGTCTTGGATATATTTTGATTCATAAAGAGGGACTTCAAGCTCTCGTTTGAGGTTAAGGTTGTAAAAAATCTTTCTTGAGTACATATGAATAGCCCTCCAACTGATATAAGGGCCCAAGGGAATAATAGCTAACTTTACTTGTACGTCTTTATATATTAAAAGGTTGAAGATTGTGACATTTTTGTCAACGCAGAGGAAGAGTTTATGAATCCATGTCTCTACATTATTTCAGCTTTATTTTCTGCTTTACTTTGTTATTTACATTCATGATGCTCCTGCTCTGTGCCTCCAAACACAATTCACGACATATTGGCTTTACGTAATCAATTAGAGTTTCAACTACTGTCATTAATTTTCTTCCTTTTCTTCTCTCTTGGGTATTTTTCGTCAACTTTGTTTATAAAGCATTTTTCTTGCTTGCTTTCCTTTTTTTATTCATATTTCATGCCCGTGGGAGATAATCTCTTACCAATCCCCGTAATTTTGCTCTTGTTATGTTTTTGAAATCTCTGATATTCTCATGCATCTTTAAAGTTCAACTATAAGGTTTACTAGCTAATAGGTGGGGAATTTATACTGTCATTCTTTACACCTAGCAAACAACATGTTTTGATTCTTGACTTGAATCCCTCCCCTATGAGTAAAGGAAACTCGATTTTAATTGTTACCTCTGGCAGGTGGTTGAGCATGACTTGTTTTATGGGAGAGAAACTGTGAGCAGACAGTCCTTGGTGTCTAGGATAAAGTTGACTTCTATTCAAGAAGCCAGCTATGGATGCAATAGTTGTCGCTTAATTCAATACTTGACTGTCGATTTTTCAGATTTCGGGCCTATTGCAAAACAAACTGACTATCACATTATGAATCCTTTATTCCTTTTTCTTTTTATCAGGTGCGACAGAAATCAAACCGGCTACTTGAAAGCAGAAATGGATTCAATTATAGCAGTGATGAATGTCGTAGGATATAAGATAAGAAAAAAGACAGAAGTTCAGCCGCCATTATCCACGCACTTCTTTTTCTTAAAGTAGAATATTTTTGATAGATTGTCATAGAAGAAGTTTATCACATTTTTCCAATGTGTTGTGATTTGATAAAATAGCATAAAAACAACGGTAACCAGTATTTTAGACAAAACTAAAATAGAAAAGGGTTAGTTGTCTAATAGACAGTAATATTAGGTGATAAGATGTTAGTGGCACAGAACTTAAAAATGGTTTGAAGAATAACTCTTATGTATATTTAATCGATCATTTCGTTGGCCTCCTTCAGACGAAGTGCATCTGTACATACAATATTTAAAAAATATTTAATTGCACACAAGGGATCAAATTCGTAACAACCACAATGTTATTGGTTAATACTTTCGGACGTCCTAGAAAACATGTAATGTGTTGTCGGTTTCACCAAAAAGGAACAAGAACAGACATTAAAATGTCAAATATCTATGGATAGCCCCTAACTCAAAAGATGCAGTTTAGAAAAAGCATTCTCCATAACACGAAATCTTTCATCATTAAAGTCGTAAAGCACTGAGGATTGTCCGTCAAGTGTTCGAGAGTGATGATTTTCATCAACCCTTTAAACTGCCCCTTTTCAAAGCCTTGCTAGGACGCATTTTTCCTGGTGTATGCTGCGTTATACTCTTCCCCAACCTTTTTGCCGCAAGGGTCTACATACCACCTTTCACAGCATTAATCATATTGGAATGATATTAAATTTTTGGTGCGTTGGTAGAACGTCTCTTTCACTGGAAGGAAGGAAGGATTTGTCTTGTCATGTCGCTTTCCATCCATCCAAATTAATCAGCCAACCGTATTGTAGCGCTAATAAATTCGATCACTTAGGCTACTTGCAGTGTAACATGTTGTCAACAGTTGAATAAATGCAGTCGCGGTTAATACAAAGAGAATGAACGAAAAGTTTTCTTTAAGAGACATGAAATTTATTTTTTGATTCCCTTTTAGACCAAAGGAGTTTAGACTCCATTTGAGTAGGAACGCATCCATTGTTGATTAGTTTGAAATTAAAATTTGATAAGTGATCTAACCAAGGTAATTATTTTTCGCAACATCCTTTCTTAGGCATTCTTTTTTACCGACAAACGTTTGGTAATGTGCAGTTTGAGTGCAAAGCAGGAGAGAGAAAAGTAATCTGTTGAAGGCAATGATATCTCTTCCAGATTAAGTTCTTCAAGGTAAAAGAAAGGTATTAAGCACCGCTCTGGCTTCTGATAACTGCAGCAAATCCAAAGACTTTTTCTTGTTACCCTTTTATGAGACGATGTAACTATAGATTTAGAAATCTTATGTAATTCATGAAGCTCGTTGCGTCACAGATGCCGTTCAAGCTATTTTTATTCTTGGACGAAAAAATTGAGCACAGAGATTGTCTCACTAGTCTACCAAATTTTCTACCGGCACTTGTAGAGGTGCTTCTCAACACTTGAGATCTATAGTTCATCTTATCAACTATCTCCGAAGTATTGTAAATGTGTTGCTTCTAACAACGTTTCTGGTCTCTTTATATATGCTAATGACCAAAATAATTAGTGTTCAACTAACAATAAAAGGGATGATTTTAGAATAGAGAAGGCAGAAGAATGTGCTAACAAATACAAAAAGAAAGTTGAAGATCAAAGCACTTATCAGATTGTTTATTAAATGAAATGTCACCCCTGTCGAGAGAAACTGTTTGAAGTGAGAAGGAGAAAAGGCAGGTTTAATAGAGGGGTAGCACGTATGAAAAACTGAACTTTATTAAAAACACCAAGTGTCATAACAGACCAACTAGTTTCCAAAAATATCTGTTGCCTAGACTACCTATATCTCAAAGTATCTTTTTTTAATTTACCATTTTCTAATGTACTTTGACAACAATTCCCTTGTCTAATTCGTTGTTTCTCTAAACCATATGGATTTATAGCTTTTAGTGGCATCCGAGGCGTCATTACCCAACTGGCACCCAGGCGTCGGTTGGATCCCACTCGGCCTTTCTTACCTGTCCTATGACAGCTAGAGAGCCATCTCAAAAACATTATAACCACTGTTCACGATGGCATTTATAAAGACATACTGGGTTAAGCGTTTGAATGGTGTGTAAAACATATTTGAGGCCCCTTAGTAGATGATGGGTGCCAACAGACGCAGCCCTAAAAACACAAACAGGGAATTAAGTCTGTACAATCCTTGTACCTCGACTACCACCTTTAGGGCTCTAAAATAGGGTCACTTTGCTTTCACATCTTCCTTATCAGACCTTAACCAAAGATAATTTTAAATGTTAACAGCTTTCCTTCTACATAGAGTTCCTACCCTTTTTTTACTCTTGACTTTTCATTCATTTTCTATGCCCTCACGATATTGTAATATGTCTGATTGATGCTTGAGCCGTACACAATATGATACCTAAGCTCCGCAACATAAGTCGTATCGTGTACTGCGATTAGCTACAACATCGATTGATCAATGACTCGTATCTATATTCATTTTCCATCCTTGCAAGTTTTTAATCTTTTTCACAAAGACAAAGTGGGGTAAAAAGTCACTTTTTTGTTGGTATGCGGAGGGAAAGTGATGACGTCAGAAATCAAAAGTTTTGGAAGTAGTAACATATGACTCCAGACATCTATAGGCAACCCTAGAATAGGCTGTTTTCCCAAAATATCAGACCTGCCGTGTATACAGTGTTTAAACTAGAGGCGTTTGAATGTCAACAATCTCTGGTCAAAACTGTTATTTTCCTTGGTTCATTACATTGGGATCCGATGGCTTCATTTATTCTCCACATGTTTCTATTTCTATTTGGAAAAAGGGAAACTAAGATAAAATTGAAGGATAGGTTGCATCCGACTACCTCCCCCTTTACGTGCCTGTTCTTGACATAATATCTTTAAATTTACTATGGGAAGAAAAGGTCTGACAGTGATCTGAAACTGGACTTCCCGACTTGCTAAAACTCTCCTTCTTCTTCTCTTGTGCCGTGCGTGTGTGTTCTCATTTGCAAAACACTCTCTTGCTTTTATCTATCGACGTCGCATGTGAATAGTTCCTTAGAGGATGCAAACCATGAAGCTTAAATTAGCAATTATAAGTAAGAAAACGGTCAAGATCATCTGAGTCATTAAGAGTAAGCAGGCCAACACCGCGAATGGTAAGCAGATCACCCAGCAATTACATACCATTAAAAAGATATAGTTTCTAATAAATAGTTGAGGGCCCCTGTTAGCCATTTTTCCATACATGACCGTATAAGCATACTAGACTTAACCAATTCATGAAGCCAAATGTGTCGATTTGGATTTTTAGTGCATCAGATTACAATTTCAATTTTGCACTTGAGGGGCACGGGTCAAAAAGGCAATGATTGGCACTAGCCTTTCTGTTATGGATCAACAAATAAAAAATTGCCAGAGGAAATCAAGCATGTCAGAACCGGCATCTCGTTTAATGGCAATCAAACTCGTTTCCAAATTTCCTTCTCTACTAGCCTTCAATATTTAAAACTGCGAAGCAAAGACAACACAGCTACAGAATAACTGCCCACCAGTCGCATTTTTTTGATGTTAAAAGGCTTGGAAATGGGAAGTTTGGACAGATTTGTATACAGAAGCAACTTTCCATCAATAGCCCCCATGAAAATACTTAGTTATTGGCATTGTATAAGTTCTGGACCAAGTTTCGTCTTTTGCCAAAGTAATGCAGAGTCACAAAGAGAGTCAAAGATCTACCCTTAAGTTATGCTCTTAACAAACGATAAGATTTATCAAAGTTCCTGGAGATTAAACCACAAAATCATTAAAGTTAGACTCTGGACATGCAAAACAGAAATATAAAGACCATTATTTTATATTATCCTGATTATGCAAACTCTTTTATCACGTGACACATGTCATACCATGTGTAAGTCAGCATATATTCTTTGTACAACTTTTAAACTCTCTCTTCTTTGCAAATAATTAGTATACGAGTGGAAAACGATGTCTACTATTTTCTTCTCAACTGCTATAACCTGGTTTACCCACAGCGCGATATTTTACTACTGCAAGGCCGGTAAAATGTAACAAAAATACACTGCACTAATTTTAAAGCATATTTTCCTTTGTCACTACCTTTTGCTACGTTTGAGACTTAATAGCTAGAAGCGGCCTACGACAAATTTTTTATCCCAATTTGATTAAGTTTCTTAAAATTAATCTCGGGTTGTTGGAACCAAAGGAGTGAATCTGTCAGGAGCCATCATAAACAAACCTCGGTTTCAATATGATGTAGCTACTGTTGACTACATTTTCTAGGTTACGTAGTCTGTTTTTGTTAACAACAAATTTACATTAAGATAGTTTTACTTTTTCTCGAATTCTCTTCAGTTCCCATCCTTCAAACGCTGGATGATGTTTGAGATCCTCTTGCAATGGCAGAAAGACAGGGAGGGAATTGTATTGTGGGAATCATGCTACCTTTGATTTCTCGATCGGCAATTTTCTTTGATGTACCCTTAATTTACATTAAAGTAGTTTTAAATAACAATACTGTCTGAAGTAAATCATAGGTCGCCATTTGTTGTGATAGCACAACAGGTTCATTTCACTGGAACAAATTATGGTCAACAGAAACACCTGGACTCTATTGTATGACCACAATCGATTTATATGTCGATGTTTTAGAAAAATTTGACTAAGATCACATTTAAATAACCAAGTCAATTTGACGAATTTTGATTAAGATTTTTATTGAAAATTGATGATAAAGCACCAGCTTTTGGGATTGAGAAAATGTAGTTAATACTTTCTTGTGACAGATGCAAACTCGATATAAAGTGCGTGTTTGTCGAAACGCTCAAATATGCTTTTCAAAATGAACAGAGTGAATTTAAATCAGCCAGAACAAATAAACGTCAAGAATGAACGTCAAGCATGTACTGACCAGAGGGGTAGTGAAAATGGCATTTTAGGGTATTTAGTTTTTAGCATTTATTCAGTTATGGTTCTTGAGAGTTCGGCGACTAGGCTTAATTTCGTTCGTGGGGCCTGTGACGTTTTAAAACGCAGAAACGGTTAGGTAAGATCCTTTAATGGAGAAGGGTGCACGGCCGGATTTTCTCAAGTGGGCCCAGTTTAGAATTTACCACCTACTTTCACGAGAGTATGCTGAGCTGAGACAAATGTTTTCTTTGTGTTCATGCATTGCGCATAATAGAGACGCATGGTCGTGGCTATAGTCCACTTGCCATTCTTTAAGGCCACCACTGTATTAAGTTATTCATATTTCGTAAAATAAATGTAATAGGTACATATTGAAAACAAAATCATAGCATTACATTTGCTGAAGCTGCGTTGTTATTCGAAATTCTTAAAGCTAGTAGCAGTTGAGAATCTTGTAGGGATAGCAACTAAACGTCACAAAGTTTTGCTATGTCTTTGATTTGAACCTGGGCTATTATAGCTATTTTAAGAATATTAACCCACCTAAAGTTTCCATCGCCATTATCCTTCTAAATTAGTGTCATTTTATGGAGCTGAGAAAGAAGATCTGAAATGAAATGTTTATAAAATTACTGAAGAAACGTATGCGTTTACGGAGGCTGAGAGTCGGTAACAATGTCATTCAAGCATGTTGTACTACTAACTGAGCTTAGTTGGATTTAACACCAGCCAGGGGCTAGGGAGCCGGTAGATTAATTACGTTCGCAACATCTCGACAATTTGTCCAAAGATTTGGAAACTTTCCGCGAGTTTTCTGGAAAAGGGTTCTTTCGAAATGTTTCCAATAATTTCGACATGATTACTTCTTGTAAGTAGTCATTCACAAACAGTACAAAATTTCTACGGAGAGTAAACCTATTTTTGGCACCAGTCAAATAACATGTAAAATAGCTCAGGTCAATGCACATTGTCCTAACGGTGTAGCATATCTGGCATAGTATATAGATTGTAAATCTATTTATTCTACTTCACGTTTTTGGAGCGGATTGCATTCGTACAATGGATTGTGGAATGGCGTTTAGGTACAAGTCAACGTCTGGTTTTGCTGTTACGTCATCGTCTATCAGTCCAAGTATTTTTTTTTGTGTATTCAATAGATGAATAGGCATTTGTCACACAGTCAAAGCTATAAGCATTAATATACAAACCACTGACCTACTTTCCCCGCCTCTTCCCTTTCCCAATTTCAAAATAACCCAGTGTGGGGAAACGAACCTCTCTTATAGTTGCAGCATCAATTACTGCTCTTCTACCAGTAACGAGTATAAAAATTAGTTTAAGTACAGAATTCGAAAGAATTACTTTTTCTTTGACAAAATACAAGAGAAATTGAATAGTATACTACCGACCACGATGTCATAGGTCACAGGCTTGAATCCTGTTGGTGAGGTAATATTGATTTCTTCGTAATCTCTTTAACAAAGCTCTCATCTTCTTTCGTTCTGTGGATCCAAGTGTATCCATCGCGAATATTACCTTATGAAGTAAAAATCTTTAGCATAGAAATCGTAACCTTCTAGATCTTGGAAGTACAATGAAACAATTACAGCACCATGTATAAAACTATAGATAAGCTATTTTAAACATGAAGGATATTACCAATACACCAAAATTATGATTTTGGGACCACACATTCCATATCATAACACTAATTTCTGTTGTAACTGTTCTCATAAAATTTGTGACCTTGTGATTGCCAAAACAGGGGAATGAAGTGACTACTGCTATGGAAGTGACGACAGGTAATTACAAAACGAGAGCAAGGTCATCTCCAATCCGATCATGACTTCCATTTTTAGCATTTTCACATTGTATTTAAAGTTATGAATGAATGTTCAGGATCTTAAAAAATCAATAAACCAAAAAATTAATAAATCAATCAACCAAGTTGAAAAACGTCGTCCCCATGAGTAGTTTAGGAAGTAGGCATTCTTAAATTTTGGAACGTATTAACATTGGAAGTTGGCAGTCAGAATTCTGTTTTTGTTGATTTCCTTTGCGGTTATTTTCTGACGAATTGTACTCTGAGGAGTGTCAGACGAATAAAGCTTTTAAGTAGAAAATGAATTCGCTGTTTCGTGCAGTTTTATTATTCTGTACCATCAACAAACTTTTCGAACATTGGAAAACATGGCGACGATTTCTGTGTTGAAAAACTGATGTCCGTGCCGAGTTTCGATCAACGGCCTTCCGTACTGCAGTCCAGCATGTCAATTACTACACTACACAGGCTTGCTCTCCCAAGAGCACATTTTTACACATACCATATTCATCAGAAAATGCACTCCGTGATAACTCGACTTCACAACGACGTCAACTTTCACAATGCGAACATTCATTACAGGAAG
>JAAAKL020005060.1:0-19905 GCA_010016065.2 Carybdea cf. marsupialis auct. non (Linnaeus, 1758)
GCCAGGTTTGGACGTGCTGTAGCAGTTTACTGCGTATCTCTGGTTGCAAAAAAAATTTTCAATGATCAGTTCCACCTACCTACTAGCCGCCCCTCCCTCGTTTGTGTCTGGATAGAGCTTAATTTTTAAAGTATGATATAACATTCATATCTTAACGCATGATGTAAATCAGTATGATGTATAATGCATGCTGTAAATCGTGCAACATTTCACAATACTTCCTTTCCATTCAATGTTGCTTGCAATATTAATATTTAAACTAGTTATTCTTGTTTACGTTCTTAAAACAATGTGTTCTCCATCAGCGCCTACTGCTCCTCCGAGGGACATCACGTTTAGGTTGATATCGCTTGGAAACATGTCAATGTATTGGAACCCACCATTGCCTTTGGATATACCAGGAATTTTAAGAGGTTATAACATATACGCATGTCCAAATATCACTTTCAAAGATCTTCCAATAAAAAGGAGAGACCGCAGAAGCTCAGATGACAGGCTCCCAAGAGAGCCATTAGAAGAGTAAGTGCACAACAGTTCTGATCTAATTTATGTAATTGGTTCTGATTATGAATGATGTCACAAGAGAGGATTTCAGATGATTATTTATTGTTATTATTATGAAAAATGCAGTATACGAACACCTCGTTTTGAACCCATTACTTCTTTTATTGCAGTGTTGCGGTCTACTAAATATGTTCAGCTGACCTTGAAGACGGCATCCTTTTTCCTCTAATCTCCACGGAAAAGCATTTTATTCTATTTTGTGACATCAATATCTAGAATGAAAGCTATTCAAATCCTTCCACTTTTCATTATGGCAGCATAGGATGTGTTTCTTACCCCAAAGGGCTACTTCTACAGTTTTCCAAATAAACAAGACCTACCAACCCTTTGGCGGAGGGGTCCATCCCTCAGCTCTGTATTTTCCCTGAAATCTCATGAAAGAGTTCGCTGCTCCTTTTGAAACTGATGATGACGTCATAAATTCTTTTTATGAAGAGTCATCCACAAAAATGATATGCAAAATCAATTAGCATAAGCCCGTATTCTTCCAAACTGAAATAAAAGGGAAAGAAAAGTCATGGTCGAATTTGTTCAGCAGATTAGAGAGGACATCAGTACTTCTATCTGTTAATAGAAATTTATAATTGAATTTTTATCAATATATAACTATGTTTGTTACTCTAGAAAGACATTAGTCGTTGGTAAAGTCTCTTCCTTATCGCTGACTCTTCTAAACTTGACTGGAAACATGAGATACTTGGTTACAATTGCTGCTTTTACCATTCGACATGGAATGAATAGTTCAAATATTACAATTCTTACTCCAGAAGGAGGTGAGTAAATGCCTTTCCATTGCAAATAATTCTGAGATTAAATGATAGCTACAGATAAAGACTAGGAGTACATGCGTTAAATCTAATTCTAATACGTCATTTATAGTTATTTTTTCAAATTTTTCTGAGGAATCATGTATCAAAGTCACTGCACAGTATGCTAATTTGTCTTCTGGTCCTACAAGACAAAGAGCTTATTTGCTCAACGTTTACATCAACGGTTGACTAGAGATACCAGGACAGTATTGTGCAGTAACGTCTTCACACAACTCATGGTGTTGAAGTTATACTCAGTTATATCACTTACTTGATGAAGGCAACTTGTTTAATTCTACAATATAGTTGCTTATTTTACATGCTGAGAAAGAGTGATTTGAATCTATTTTATTTATCAAAATCTGCTTAACCAGCTGTGTGGGAAATCAATATTGCTGACGGTTGATTGACAATTTGGCGTAATAGCTTTTCTCTGAGGTCTAAACGGTAGAAATGAGGTTCAATGCTTCCACTTTGAAGTTTTACTGCAACAAAAATCTTTTAACAAAAATACATATCCGCTTAATAAATTTGACTTTTATATGATTTCTCCTTTTTTCTTTATTAACAAACAAAAACGAGTTCTCTCTCTCAATAGTTTAGAAACGGTGAAAGTGTTTTATTGTTCAATCAGGAATATGATGTAATATAGTATTAAATGCCGGTGCACGATAAGATATCAAGCTAATACCGAATCATTTCCATACTTCTCGAGTTCTTAATGCTCTTACAGGCTCCTCTCGCATTTTAATATAAAAAGGATGCATTGAAAACGAAAATTATATAATGTATTAGTTTAGTAATAAGTAATAAAACTTCTTTAAAGCGTAATCTTTACACAGACTTATTGTTCTTTAACTTGTAACTAGCTCCACTTATAGCACCCCTGCATGTCTCAGCTGTTGCTACAAGTCCCACTTGTATCATTGTGACATGGGACGATCTACCTGACGCTTATTGGCAAGGGAAAAGGATCACACATACGGTATATTACAGACTAAACGGTTCGTCTGGAAATGTATCAAAAGAAACACAGCATCCGAACAAGGCATTCCTTGAAGTTACTCATCTTCATCCATACACCTTTTATGAGTTTATGGTCAGTGCGTCAACAGCTATTGACGAAGGGCCGAGAAGTCCATGGGTAATTTGCAGAACAGAGGAGTCCGGTAAGTTAGATAAATAGCTGTTACTTTTGTGAAATTTTTTAAGTAGCGACAGAAATCAAACAAAGTATGACCATAAATAATATTCGGTTCTCATATGGTTTATTAATAACATTTCAACAAACTCTTCACAGACTGCTTTAATATGACTTCCAGATCTAACAGTGACAGACAAATTGATACATGGCAATATGAACCTGATATGCTAGTGTACCATATGATGCTGTATTACTACTATATAATCACACAGCTCAGCAGGGGCTAAATTAAAAGTCAACAGAATGCTGCTCATATATTTCAGTTTCAATTACCTTTACCAATTACCTTTTGCTTTTTTCCATTTTAGTTCCAATCCAAGCACCCCGTAATGTCACTGGTACCAAGTATCTCTCAGCAAACAATATAACCTTTACATGGTCTCAGGTTCCAATAAGATATTGGCATGGGAAACCCCTTGGATACAGGCTTATGATTACCTTGATTTCAGAAGGTGAAGAACCTTTGTCCGTTGAGGAACAGAAATCGTTCGTCCAGGATATTCCCTTCCCGGAAACAAGATACCACTTTTCAAATGGAGATGCATATCAGATCTACTCTGCTCAAGTTGCTGCATTCACTAAAATTGGCTTAGGACCTTGGAGCATTGTCGGTTACGGAGGTAAACCAATAGTAACTTAGGATTTAACCTGTCGAGTGTTAGGGTTAGCTAAAAAATTTTCTAGGAAATAAATAAAGTGAGTTGGTTACATTTTACGTACTTCCAGTAGCAGATTGTTGTACTCCTTTGACCAGTGAATGAGATACTTTTTATAGCATATGTCTTAATCCTAGGAATGCATATCGGTTTGCACTAAATCTTTTGATAGCTTAAACTGAATTCTGAGAGGATAAATAACTTTACTTTCGTGTTACGATTTGTTAATTGTACAAGTTTGTTTCTAGTTGGCATTGATAACAGTCTGAATAAAAAATGGTTTTCTGAGTTTCTATTCACAATGGGTTCAGGCCAATTGTTAAAAGAAAGCAGCTTGTGTAATTGGATTCTTGTGATGAAAATGAGCATACGAGCATACCGCAGTATGTGAACACTGGTATAGTCATACTTTGATGTAATTAAAGGGCTTTTTTATATCCAGTTCTTCTTGTATTTCGCAAGAAACGGAGTCACGAGGAGTTTCTTGACAGCACTGTTCAAAGAATATGCTTATCGATAGGGTAGTGCCAATTTGGTCTCCAAGGTCCTTGTAGATCTAAGTTTTAAGTATCTGCCTGTTGCTTACTTATAGTCTGGAGCTTGATGACCCATTTTCAACTTTCTGAGAGTCTCCGAGCAACGGAGTTGGATTTTTTCCTTTCTTTACATAACAAGTATATGCTAATGGAGCTATTCATGCATGCTACTGAAATCTCTATTATATTTCTCAGAGATATCGTAAGACGCTTTCTGAGAAAAAATTCGCATACATAAATTAGAGCGTTGAAAGTGATTAGAAATAACTACCGTCTAAGGACGGACCCTTAATGAACTCCTGACAATAGACAGAAGTTATCTGACATGAAAAGAATGAGCATAAGCCTTTAGCAAATAGCTTCACATACGTACACTGCTTTCTAATCAATACAAGAAATCGTTACTGTAGATTACATGATAGACACGATGATCTTATGCCTTACGTCTTGCGTCTTTATCGGCGCGATGGCTAAGTGGTTCCGTCTCCATCTTTAAGTGAAGAAGGTTCTAGGTTTAAATCCCACTCAGGGCGATTTGAAAATTTGCCTGTTTCATCAATTTGTAAACTGAACCATCAAGCTGGCCGCCAACCCAGCGGGTCATCCCTCCGGGGTCGGTAAATGGGAACCAGTTCATACTCGGGTCAAATTGTGGAAACACAAGGAAGAGGAGTGGCACCTTTCCCTGGCTTTGGGCAGAAGCCATACGAAAAGGGAGCCTTCGGGTCGCCCTTGACTGCGATCGAACAATTTGAAAAAAAATTATTGTACAGATTACTTTTACAGATACGCTTAGCGTCCTTTATCAATTTTGACAGTCTCAAAAGAGCAAACTTGTTTCTTTACATCCTTGTCGTCTTCTTTCACAGAGAGGATTCTCATTATATCTCCGCACAAAGTATCGTTGAAAAAGATTGCTTAAAAGATATTGAAAGCTGGACAGGAGGGGTCCATGTAACACATAAGAGCATTTTAGGGAAATTGCTAATAACTTCAACTCAAATGCTCTCAATATCAGTATACTCGAAAATTTTGTATCAAAACAGATTTCACTGGCAAGGTAACCATGCCATGTCTCCCAAACTTTCCTGGTAGGACAAATCCGATTCAAAAAGGTAAAACCCAGTACTTGAAATTCAGCTTGTGTCAACTTGTCACCCGGACCAGTTGTAAAGTGCCTTTCTGTGAGACCAAGATTGTCAATGTCTCGATAATAGTTTAGTATGATGGAGATATGAAATACGTTATGTTGAAGGTTTATAATATTCTCAGGAAAATCTGATTTAACACGGAGCAAGTTATGTTTTGCTTTGTTCATTCAATCAAATTTGTGACGATGGAACTCTCTTTGGTGGAATCAAGTTTCTCTCAAGTAAAGCTTAGTCCAATTGCAACAGATGAGATAAACCACCGTCACTCAATCAATAAAGTCAACTGCAACAGTGGTTGTCAGTAATCTCTTCTCTTCAGAGCACCATACCCTTTGCCCAATATGAACATAGAAACAGATAGAACTAAAACCATAGAAATAGGTCATGGTACCAGTGGTGTCACTTAGCTCCGTTGGAAGGGCGCAGGCCGCTAATGCGTGATGCATGGGTTGGTATCCCGTTGCCAACATACATTTCTGTTTCCATAGTATATATGTAGATTTAATTCTGATTATTTACCGCAATGAAATACATATTTATAACAATGGATCATTTCAGTAATAACACAACCGATTGGTTAAGTGGTTGTCCACCCAACGTATTGCTATAAAATTTTGATTACTTTTGGTTTTCTTTGTCTCCATGCAGAAACGTGCCGCATTTCAAAATCACTATTTACGGTTGCTGCAGTTACGTTTGTTCCCTTGTTCTATAAGGAAGATTCTGAAGTACCTCAAGGGATAGTGCCGGGTGTCCTTGAACCTGCTACCATGGATTGTGCCGAACAATGCAAACAGTTAGGTAGTAATATCAAAATCCGGTTTATGTACAGGAATGCAGATAACGAATCGCATATCGATGTCAATAAATCAATGACAACTGATTTCTTCCTCACAGAATCGCAGCGCACTCTTACTGATAAGGAAAACAGATACATAGAAATTGTCACCTCATTAGGTGCTGTTTTAATGATGTCGAACTACACTGATTCATGGGAAGAGTTCAAGGAAGTCGTACTGGGGTCAGCGGAACCAGTATTATACGGCCTTGCTATGTTGAGTTTGATGTGTTTGGTATCTGGACTTCTGTTTTGGACTTTCGTAAGTAAATGTTATATATGGTTATAACACTTTCCAACGCATCCCTATATTGCATGAACTGATTAAGGAATCTTTGAGTGTTTCGCCATTCGAGAGAAAGTGAATCATTTGTTACTGCGAGTGATTAAATATTTACGTAATATTTTGCACACACGTTCCTTTATGGTACAGGAAAAATCATAAACCAATTCTAAATTTGTGTCAAATTGAAGTCAGATGATTTCTAAAAGCATTACCACAATCACCTCAGCAACAACATAGATCACTCTCAGGAAGACTGGCTTGACCAATTGACATATAAGTCACGAACTATACTTAAAATGACCTAGTGCTACTTTTTCTTTTCACCTGATTTCATGACTAATGTTTAACACATATCGTGTATCAAAGTAATGCCCTCCTGAGCTGCATTATTAAGAATTTGGGATCCCTCATCTCATCTGCGCATAGTACTCCAAAACTCTCCTTAGCACGAGCGTTAATGCTAGCACACATTGTGGTTGCGGCTCCAATTTAATTGCTATGGCAGCTTTAAACCTTAAAGATTTATTCCCTTGAAAAATTATTGCCCCATTTTTCTCCATGATAACAGCTCTTTTCGAAAGTCTGGTGTAGCTTGACTTAGTTGCGCCAGTGTACGAAACTGTGCTGATTACTCATCTCTCCACCGACTGAGAGTTAAGGTGTAAAGATTTTCCAAGCTCAGAACATTAAAAATGCGCCAAGAGTAAAATGAAGTTCAAATCAATGAGCTGCGTTTAAGGGTTGCTTTGTGGATCTTCCAGCTTCTGTCCGTAATAACTTTTTCAATGCGCTGTACATACAATCTAAAATTTTCCAATAAAGCTCCTGATCGATCTCATTTTCTGTGCATTTCAGCGCATGATGTAGTTTCACCTATTTGTTTTCAAATGTATAAACCTCTAGCAATATTTGAAAACAGATTGTACAACTCTTTTAAATTTTTCCTGATTTTTAATGCAGATAGAACAAAGTGGTAAAAACAAATGTTTACATGATCGAGCTGCTATTGTACGCCATCTTTGATTTATAGTTCCAATAGGCGCAAAAACCGGTCAGTGGAGTTTCAAGTCGCATTGACCCGATTATTAACGTTTCTGTTTACTGATGTTTTGTCAGAAGAAATAAAACACCAGATTTTACAGTAAATTTCCCTATTCTCCTATTAAAACGCTTCTATTTAATTAGTACAAGCCATTTGCTTCTTGTGATTCTACGTCTTTAAGATTTAATAAATGACAGCGTTAGGGACAATTATCTAGATCTGCTCCTCTTCTATAAACCTGGCATTAGTTGCTCATAAAGAGGAACCATGGTGAAATCCATACGTCACAGTACAATTTTTTCCAAAAATAGTCTTGGAAGAAAAACGAAGTAAGTTAAGACAGACTGCTTTTCACTCCTAAGATTTAGAGGCAATCAGATGGACACCATGAAATACTTTCTTCTGCACAGTTATTGATCTGACTCATTTATATTAATATCTTGTTTGTCAGCAGATCATCATACAACGCAATTATCTCATTCGCCACCACCACAACATATTAATCTCGTGACGCAAGAAAATAACTTTCTATTATTTACAACCGTACGCTTTAAAAACATGAGACAGATAAAAGCGAGACAAATAGAGTGACCGATAAACGAACAGTGGTTTTTCGTCAAATTAGGCGTGTTTGCAGCCCTTGGAAGCAAACTTATTGTCGTTCTTAAGTGGGATATAAGATCATGTGCATCAACGCTCTTCGTCAGGTCTACATGATATAGTCAATCGTGAACGCATTTAATCGAAAGATGGCTTAACTATAGTACTTTTCTAAAAGAATAAAAAGGTATGCTATCTATTTTCAATACTACCTAAGCCTAGATGCTTAAATACAATTTGGACAGTTAACTGTCAATTAAAAACCTAAAATCATAACCTATTTACAATAAAACCTAAAACTACAATAAGAATCTAATGACATCTATCTAATTGTAAAGAAACTGATATTGGTTATTTACTGAAACGGTGCTTTTCAGTGCTAAAATGTTTTCGCTATTTCGTGCAGTTTTATTGTTTTGCAACATCAACAAACTGTTTAAATATATTCATGTTTAGTTCAGTTGTAAAACATCAAACTATTGTCAATATTATTGTATATAGAGGAACATCGACACCAAAAAAAATCAATCATTCAACATTACCAATTCCAGTAGTTAACATGATATTCTTTTTCATTATTTTTTATAGGAAAGAGTATCAACACCAGAGTTCAACCATAGTTTTTTCAAAGGAGCATTTGAAGGATTCTATTTTTCTTTTATCACTGCATCAACTGTTGGGTAAATGTAACAGTATTTTTTATAATTTCGACATCGATATAATCTATTCTTGGTAACTTTTAGACATGCAACACAATTATGCTTAGGTGCCATTTTCCCCGTTTCAGATATACATGTGGAATGCTATTTGTCATTGCACAAATGGACATGGGTACTGTCTGACGTCGAAATAACATAACATAACCAATACCGTAAACATTGTTTTGAATGCTATCAATCAAAATAACAAAACTGTATACAATTCATACTTTTCACTAAATGTATCAATAAGATAACCTGAATGTAATATCATTAATATCATACGGAGAAAATTATCGAATGTCTATTTTTTGACTACTGCAAATTGTTTTTATTTAAAAATTGTTCCATTAAATTATTGAGGTCATGATAATAGTAACCAATTCATTTTGTGTCATTCTGTCGTTATAAAGTTTTCTTATTGCAAAGTGTGAACTTAAATAGCTTACTTATAAAATTTATGTGACGTTACCTTGTTAGCAACGGGTCAGCTCGAGTAGAAGACAAACGCAGCATTGTCTTACAGCACAGTCCTTAGAAATATATTTTTCCGATATTTGTTTGGCTACAGTAGATTTTAACCCCCTACGTAGATTGACAATTGCATCACTTTTAGTAACCACGTTCAGTTCAGCTTGCACAGTAAACTTAAACGAATATGTATTAAATTCATTTCAGTGCTATTAAATGTAAAATAGATGGGAATAAATTCCAATAAAATCTTAAGCTAATTTTGCTGCACTAGCATTACTTAGAGTAAATTTAAACAGACTAGTATTGTTGTCTTGCGCATTGTCAGTGTCACTTTGTTGCTTTTGCACCTTGGCCCCAGCAAAAGCCGACTATAAAAAAGTACCAAAATAGAAGGCATCAGTCTAGCCAATATCTAGTGCTATTAGAAAAACTGGCATTTATCAGTAATGTTGATAGGCTGTCTGTTTCAATTGAAGTTAGTACAATGTGATAATTTTTTTTCCCAGAAATGTTTTCTTTATCACTTCTAGGTATGGTGATTTTACATCAACAACCACAAAGGGTAGGATCTTTTCTTTCATTTGGATGCTCACGGGTTTGGTAATTATGTCATCTGTTACTGGGATGATGATTACCTCAATGACATTAAAAACTATATTTTCAGAAAGATCTATGCAAGGCAAGGTAAGACATTGATTGCTGCTTGAGATCATAAAATACTTCGTTAGCCTTTCAAATAACTCTATTTCTCCTTAAATGTTCTGTAAATGACAAGTTAATGGCAGAATTTGATTACTAATCATTGGGATGCCACAACCTGTCTCTTCAATGCATAATGCGATACTTCAATATATCTTTCCGCAAAATAAACGACGATTCCCTTTATCTTCTTAGCCGTATCAAGTCTGGAACAGGGGCTACAGATTCAGATCTCTGAGGCAAAAAAATGAGACTCAACAGACCACAGCAAATATAATAAATGTGTTACATCTTTTCACCTTCCCTTGAAATTTATAAATAAGGTCAGTTTTCCTCCTCTTTATTTTTACTTCATAACAAATGCACATCTCACTGGAATAGACTTAATATCAAACATAGGAATTAAAACCAAAGCCCTCTATTAAATTTTAGACCTAAAGTGGAACGTTTTTTCTAAGGAGAAGAGAGTAAAATCTTATGAAATTTTCAACGTTTCACCAGCTTAACTATTTTCATTGCAAATCCTTCAAAGAACAATATGTAAAAAATATTGATAAATATTAGTGGAATTTAAAACGTATAATCTAGAAATAGTGAAACCATTTATTACCAGGAAATTTCTTCCATAGCCTTTGATAGTGGGGCAACTCAATCTATTTTGCTTACAAACAACCAATTATTATTCTATAAATTTATACAAAAAATGTTTGTTGAGTATTAGTAGAGAGTCAACATGACTCTCATTAATTACTATTACTTAATCTTGCTTATCTTTACTACACATTGGCATTTACATCTTCATCTTATCCATATTTGGGCATACTTCTTACTCTATTCCATATTTGGGCATATTTCTTACTCTATTCCATATTTGGGCATCTACTTCTTAATCTATTCCATATTTAGGCATGATGCCCTTCAATTACTCTATACTTAAACAAACAGTCAAAACAAAATGTAGAATCCTTATCAATAACATCGGTGGAAATATGATTTCGTGCTCACCAAATCAAAGCCGATAAACCTCGTGCTCATGCACCGCAGACGTTACTCTTTACACTGCGACAGAAGTCTCAATTGTCTTTTAAAACTCCATATAAGCTATGCATGAGAATGTCAGAATAAAATACTAGAGAATACAATATTTAGTTGTTAACAGTTCTGTTAGAAGGCCAGCGGAATTCATAGCCTGCGATGAAACATGGGATAGCTGCAACCGCACAAGGTGTCTCGCAAGTTGAGTAGCCTAATTTGATAGTTATGTAGACATTCAAGAATACTGTACGATATCTTAAACCTACTTGGTAATTGTTACATTCATAAAGTAGGTATAAAAATAGCACCTTTCAGTTGAACCTTATCGAGAAGTAAGCTTAATTCATCGTGAGCGAGTCATTGTCAACCCTCCTCGTTGATGATCTACAATTTGCATGGATAGTTGCTGCTTTAAAATGAGTTTTTAACTGTATTATGTCCTTGAGCTTTCACTCTCGATTTCTGTTATTTTCTTTAAATATCTCATGAAATGAAACTGTTATCGTCTTCAAAGTGCAGATAAACATTTCAAAAGTCTGACCGTAATCTGCTCAAATCTGGCTTATATTGACGGACGTTAGGAAAGCAAGCTAAGTTTGCGCCAAAATTCTCTCGTTTAACAATGTGATTGTTTAATTGATGTTGTTTGATTGACGAGGTGGAACGGGGCATTAAGTGAAAAAATTATCTGCATTTTATTGTTGCCTAATATCGATGTTTGATGCAAGGCTGTTACTTAATATCACGTGTATTTTAGAGTATCTGCTTTCTTTTACAGGTGATAGCTGTGTACAGGTCGAATGAGTGGAAGTATGCTTCAAATCATTTTTCAAATTTCGATCGAGGTTAGTGTAACGTACTACTGTAAGGAATATGATTACTGTCATCTCAAACTTTGGATGTCTACAACTAGTTGAAATTTTAACATCAATCAGATTGTTATTTAGAATACTCCAGCAATAAAGGACCATTTGATATAAACATGGTCATGTCGAATCACCTTCATGTTTTCCCTTCTATCTTCAACAATACCAATAAGTTAGGGAGATGTAAATAATCTTATCCTTAATAAACATCCATACTTATCTTATATCTAAATCTTGGAAACAATTTTATCTTATGTTGCAATTATGTCATTTGATTGTTAATTCTATTTGCGCCCCTTTATGTAATTTCTATTACAAAAGTTCAAAGAAGCATTGAATATGCACAATAAAAATAGCACAAAGTACTTGGGTCATCATAATCCTATAATCTGATAATGAAACAAGTATTTCTCACACCTATCTTTGGTCAAGCGTACATTTTAATGCTATCCAAACTGGTTTATTCTGAAATTCCAAGGACTGTGAAAAGGGAGAAGCTGGTGTGCCAGGGGTTATAAAACAAGCCTTGGTTATAAAATTAGAGATTATGACGTTGAAAAACACCCGAAAGTTGACAGGTTCATAAGCACCATATAAATTTAACATTTTTGGTCGGGATACTTTTCCCATCAAAATGTAAGTCAAGGTTCTGATTTTTAGAGATGATAAAGGCATCTTTAAGTGTTAGAAAGTATTCTGGAGGACATTTACAGGACTCGTACTAAAACGGGATTATTATAAAGTTCTTTTATCCGTAGACATTTCGAATTGTTTATGAGAGAGTCTTTGCTGGGAGTGATTATGCAGTCATCACTTGCAAATTTTGGACGCTTTTTAAAAATAATTTACGTCTTAATAAGTTTAAGGAAAATTCAGAAAGTCTTAGAAAAATAACACAAGTCGTTCTTAAGATATTGAGCTGTGAGGTACTAGGACCTTACCTGCGCCACCTTGGGATAGGATTAAGTCATGGTAAGTTTCTAGTTGAAGTCTCTTTGTTTTATTCAGAATAGAGTGTGACCCAATGCTTACTATTCTGGGCTGTTGGACGCATTGCTTAGCTCTTTAAAATCATCGATAATGAAAGATTTTTTTTTTACATATTTTTCAGGGGCAAACATTTCAAGCTATAAGGAATTAATTGATACGGTTCATGCTGATAATTCAAAATATGCATTTGTAGATTTACTCATGAGTTCTGTCTGGTCTAACTATGCTGAAAGCAAAGGATTACTTGTCGTAAAGAAATACATGTTTACAAGTAACTTTGGAGTCGTGGCTTCTACAGAAGCTGCGAAGCTTCAAAAATGTATCTCAATGTATATATCGAGCAACAAGGATTTGGTCAACGAAGTAACCAAGAGGTCTGTTGAGGTTAGTAGAGTAGGAAACAATCCTACTGGTGATAGATATGGTACCATTTGAGTTACACATTTAAGATGTTTTTTCCAAATAATTTTAAGATTGCTTAAAATCGTACGTGAACGCAATCGCAAGACGATCCGACCGGAAATTTCCTATCAGCAATATGGTTTCATGCCAGACAAAGGGACGAGGAATGCCATATTCTTCTTGAGGATGCTGAGCGAACGCAGCATGTAACATCAGCAAGACGTCCACGCCTGTTTCGTCGATTACAAAAAAGCTTTTGACCGTGTTCGCCACAATTGCCTCCTCAAAATGCTTAAGGACATCAACATAGATGATAAAGACTACTGTATCATCAAGAATCTTTACTACTAACAAAAAGCAGTCGCCAGACTACAAGACAACCTGACAGATTGGATCGAGATCAAGCGAGGTGTCCGCCAAGGATGCGGGATGAGTCCGGACTTTTGGAACCTGTACGGAGAATGTATCCTCCGATCGCTCGATACTCTTGATGAAGGTGTCGTCATCAACGGTGTCCAAATCAACAATATCAAGTTTGCAGACGACACTGTTTTCCTCGCAACATCTGAGGAGGGGCTTCAAAGAATCCTGGACGTTGCAGTGAACGCTTCCTTAGATGAAGGACAGGAAGAAGAACACCAAGAAGACGATACAACTAGTGGGCTATAAAGTTGCAGCTAAGAGTCTCTCGGATTTGCAAGTTCATATTGCAATTCCCCACTGTAAAGAACATAGTCACCTGAATAGAAGTGCAGACATGTTACATCATTACAGACTAGTGTATTGTTTGGGTCAACGTCATGGGATATAATTATTTCATTACTTCATATATTGCTGTTCAAGTTGTTTTGAACAGACCTTTCTAGGGATTACGTTAGTCTAGTGCAGATATGGGGCTGCGTTAGTACTTGTAAAACCCGAGCTCAGCAAAAAGAGTCCTGGTATCATAAAAGTATAACATGCCTTGCTAGGACATAGTGTGTACGCGGTATTCATTCCATAAAGTTTTCTTTCTTTCTTTTGTACTGCATTAACTTCATTACAGTAATTTGGCAATCATGCATCAAAATGACGAATTTCGCAATGGTGCTAACACAGTACTCACTGATGTTATGTTATTTTTCAAAACCTCAAATATCATAAAACATTGGGACATGAGAGTAAGTAGAAACTTATAGGCACGCAGAATTAGGATGTTTATCTGTTTCAAATATTCTTAATGACTTTAACTTTATCTCTTCACTTTCTAACCAACAGCAAAGCCGGGCAATGACTATGCAAGATGTAGACGAGGAAAATATTGTAGTTATTGAGGAAACGTTGTTTACGAAGTCTTACCAGTCATGGCTTTGGACGTTAGTAATTGCAATATGTGCATTGATTATCATCGGTACGATATACGAGATATTGAGAAAATGGCGAGCATTTAAGAAGTCGTCGATACGCATCACACCATACTGCAGTAAGTTAAGTATCCGTTTGTGTCAGTGGCAAAATATTTTAACTTTTCTAATGCAATTAGAAAAGAAGGGCTTCCTTACAGTCTACTTGTAGATGTATAAAGTACCCTAAATTCTCTGAAAAGAAATATGCGAAAAGGGAATTGCAAAAATACATTCTTTTGTACTTCGTTAGTCTTCCTTAGTTTCATTGCAAATAGGGAATTTTTTTTTCCATTAAAGTTTGAGTGAGTCTAGTTACCCTTTTCTCCAGTCGCCACATTAGCTCCCCAATCATATTCCGCTTGACATGGACGTCACCTTCAACACAATTTTGAGATCAGTCCATCTGGCGAGAAATGAGCTATGCTATCACCAATCACAGTAGTTCAGTTGGTAAGCGGCATTCTGCGATTCAGTAGTTCCCAGATCTTTTAACTGAAGTAGAAGTATCCGTTGATATTCTAAGACATATTAGTTTACAATTGCCACAGCTTTTACTCGAAGAGCAATGTCAAAATTGTTTCATCAGAAACAACGACGTTTTCTTTGCATTTAGTAGGGTATAATTCAACGGGAAGGCAACGGGAGACTACCCCTGTAAATGTGCTCTCTTCCCAGGACATTGCTCACTCTGGCTGAACAATAGGCTACGCTCGAAATCGAGTATGCCAACAAAAAAACTCAGCATGTGAGCACATCACCATACATAAAACTCTATTTGATTTTGTGTGGATATATCTACTCTCTGATGAAAGAGTGACTGTTCAGATTTTCTATGTTTTTAATAGCAAGTATCACTATAGTGTTTCTAGTAATCATCAAGCTGTAGACTAGGCGGTTTGGTATAATTGCATTTTTTTGTTTTTTAGTTAAACTTCTAAAACATCGTGAAGAGGAGCATTTCCTTATGGTATTCATTGTCGAAACATTCTTTGAGGAGATTACATTGAAACTAGATAAGATGTGTGAACGCCACTTGTTTGAAAGAAATCGTTTACAGAGGTCAATGGAAAGGGAGTTTGGCAAATTCCGATTTACAAATCTCAAAGACTTGCAGGCACCGTTTTAATTTTTCTGATATTCTAACATGATAAGTGCCAAAGCGTTTAGGCATACGGTAGACGTATTCATAGTTCCTGTATATATGTATGTATGTATGTATGTATGTAATATTTGAGGCTGAAAGACAATTGGATTAGTCAGGTACCATGGCATTGGCTACTGCAGATAAATACAAGATGTCGACAAACCCTTAAGAACTCTACAAGTCAGTAGGCTTGTTTTTTGCAGATCTATTTCAGATGAGGAAGAAGTTAGCAGACTATGACGCTTATTCTAATATGAATATGACTTAATTGTTGTATTGCAAATGACCATACAACAAAGAAGGGACAGGCCTGTAACACTGTATTTGAAAGTAGAAACATGATATTTATACCAATAATTATTTATAAGGACTAAATGTAGAACAACTTTGATAACTTATTTCTGAAGCAACTGTGTTATAAGACTGAATTACTTTAGGCACTAGTTAAATGCATTATGTAAATATGCTTAGATAACTCAAAAGCAGTGAATTTACTAATAATCAAAATCCCTAAAATGAAGCCGTCTTCTACTTGTTTAGTGTCTTCTGCGTTGATGTGTTGGCGTCTCCCGTTGTTACGACGGATGAGCGTCTCGACGCCGATGTGCCCTTTGATGCGATTTGAGGCCGCTGAGTGAAAGGCACTTTTTACTGCACAGGCTACACTCGAGCACCGCATCGGGCAGCGAGGTGCGGGACTTCCTTGCGGCTCTTCTCTCCTTCGCTGAAGTTGCCCGTAGAACAGTGCTGTCGGGATGCGTTTCTCATTCATGCGAACCACGTGTCCGGACCAGCGCAGTAGTGATTTCCTCAGTAGTGCTTCAATGCTCGTTGTGCCGCATTTCATTTCATGCAGTTAGTTCTGTAACTAACTGAGATAACAATACTGTACCTTTAAACGTCATGGCTTTGTAAAGGATTCACTATGTGAATGTAGGGATGTCTAAACCATTAACCTCCTAAATCATGATATGCGTAGCACTGCCATTACGTAGGGGATTCTGATTGACGCGCGTACTGCTGCCTTGACCTTTGTCAAATGTCTAGGAACATCTTTCTTACCTGCCTGTCACTTGTAACAATGTGAGATAGCCATATATCTAAGTCTTTTTTGTATTGAATGAAGAAGTAGCACTTTTCTTTGATAAGACTAAACACTGCTTCAAAATCGTTTCTTTCCATTCTGCTGACCCTTTCTATTCTTCTCCATATCCACATTATGAATGTCTCCAGTCTGTTCTGGTCCTCCTTTATCAGGGCCCATGCTTCCACGTTATACGGGCCAACACACAAAACCAGAGTTTTGACCATCCTGTTTCCAATGTTATTGCCACTACTTGATGAGAGTACTTCGACTTTTCTTCAGATGATGGCTCTAGCCATTTCAATAGATGTTTCTATTTCTTTCATGCCCTTTCAAGGATATTAAAAGACACTACTATGACACTAAAACTTTTCCTTCTGTTTCTTTTCTTTTATATAAATATATGTTCTCAGGGCGTTCAAGCATAGTTATGAATCAGAATAGATAAATAAAGAATTTAGAAATGAATAACTTTTCTTTTTCATGTTCAGAGACGCTACCATTATTCAAAGCAATGGACGAGTCGGTGTTTTTGGTGCAAGAGGTACTCGGTTCAATCCCTCCCAAACCGATAATCTTTATATCGGGCTGGCGGGATTCGAACCCAAAACCTCGGGCATGTGAATCCGATTCCTTAGCCACTAGACAGCGACGGCTCTCCACTACCACTACCACTACTTTAATACTACCTTATGGATATTGCCTTCAACTTTATATGAACTCCTCTTTCCCAGAGAACCACCAAAATTCTTCTCCAGTTATTACCACACACACGTAATGCAGACGTTTATCTCCTTCTCAATCTTTCAATTTTCCTCCACCTTCGAACCAAAATACTTGAACCTCTTCACTCTTTTCAATGCTGCTTCTCCAACCTGTGCTGTTTCTCGTTCATACCCACTAGTATTGTTATCATTCACTCTGTCTTTTTCATATCATTCACTCTCCAGAATCGCCAACTCCTCTTCCAACTTTACTTGCAAAGTTCTCTCGCCTCCCGCCATCAACGCCACATCATCTGCATAAAGCATGCACCATGTTTATTCCTCCATCCATGGCCCTTCCCCCACTCCTGTAAGTAATTCACCCATAGATACAGTATTAGTGAACTGTATAACTTATGAACATTAAACTCTAACAATGTCCCATAGACAAAAGAAGATGTTTTGAAATCAGTTTCAATGCTTCACAAGGTAGACATTCCAACATTTGTGGACACGAAAATATGTGAGACATTGATTTAAATAGTATAATTGAAGCAAAAGATCCTGAAATATTAAAAGCGGAGGGGCCCCTACACTATACACGTTCCACCAACTCCATTTCACTCTTCTTTTTTCGTCCGCTACATGCTTTGACTTTTTGTCATTTGTCAAATGAAGATAACTTCAGGGGAATTAAGTATAGACTTACTCTGACCATTCCAGTATTATGATGATAATAAATTAGTGGGGCTATTCTTAAGGTATTTGCTCTTCTAAACAGCACCTATTTTACCTCCCGTGAATTGACATGCTGCATTGCAATAGAACTTTACTGTTTGCTTTTGTTGTATTCATATAGAAATCATCAGTAAAGAAAAGTCGTCTTCCTTGAGTGCCGAAGCAAGTACAGCCACTACAACCGCATATAAAACTAAAACAACTGTCCGTTCGCATAACCAACACTCATCAACGGCATCATTAACTTCAAGTATTATATCATACGACACAACATCTCTGCCACTAGTAGAGGCCTACAAAACGTCAACAAAACTACCTAAGAAGCCACTAGTAAGGGTATCCTCGATTACAACACGAGTGCCACTGGAAACAAGAGCATTCCAATCGTCTTCCATACTTTCAAAGAAGTTGGCTTCCACCAAGTGTATCCCAAGACATACCCTAACAAAAACATTGACAGTTAGAAGCTCAATATCACCAACAGACGTAGTTGCAAGTCATACACTCATCCGATCCAATTTCAAATCGCTAGATACAAGACCTGCGGAAACTCTTTCAGGAAAAGCACCTTGCAACAGTTCTTCGCAGCATCCACTTCGTGAGCACGCTTCTAAAACCACCGTCACGCCGCTATCAGCGTATACCTATGTCACCAAAGTATCTGATTCAGAGGAAACTTGCAAAGGCAGTCCAGATGTATCAACAACAGTGCAAAAGAAAATGGTAGATCCTCCACCTAAGCCTCCCCCAACATCTGATTCCGCCGATACGACTCGTACAGACACATTAATTTACGCTTCTACTATTGGTCCTTTCATTGCGATATTTATAGGTTTGATGGTCCTTTTCGCAAGATTTGTCGTTAAGAAAAAAAGGTATTAAATGACAATTATTTTATTGCAAAATCTTAATCTATCCTGTTCAGACGATATACTATTTTCCTATATCGATTTTTGTTATGTTCCTTCTGTGCAGTGGAGTACTTTGTTAGTTATGATTATAATGTTGGTCCGAAATTAAGTTTCTAGATTATTTTGCATCTCATTGGCATCAAGTGCAGTCTTTTAACAAAGTTAACTTTATCGAATTCAAATGATGTTACTACAAAGAAAGAAATGCGTGTAGGTGTTTTAATCTGAAACTTAAATCTCTTCCATTCCTCACCAGTATGTTATCCAGTACTCGAGACTCCTGGTCTTTTACATTCTCTAAGTGGCATGCAGGGCGTGGCCATTTATAGACCTCTACCTTTCTCAAATTTGAAAGGGTTGTAAAAAAATCAGCCTCCATGCTTTAACCTAGCAATTGATAGACAATCTCCGACCGGTTCATTTTCTGTCTTGTCCAAATTTCTTTCCTTATATCATCCCTACAAATTTTTGAAGTTGGATGCCATCCTGTCGCTCTATGTAGCCTACGAAAGTAAACAGTTATTGCTACTGTCCACAATAACTATTGTGATGTGCACAACCGCTGCAAAAAGCCTTCATTACATGTGTAAGTAGCCAGGGAAAATCATAACATTTTCTGATAACATCACACTTCAAAGCCCTTAATTCTGTCCTCCCTTCTGTGTAGATTTGTAAGGTTTACAGGCATTATTCATTATTGACCAAACAACCTCTTCAGCCTTGTCCCTCACATGTCTTGTATTAATTTTGATCTTTCCCAGGACGCCGACAAATTGCACCTATGCAACTTTCCCCTTTGTCTGAGTTATTCTTTTATTACTTCCATCTCTATCTGTGTGAATCCTTGATTTCCTACCACCAAAAAATACTTAAGAGTTTTACCTACTATCATCACATGTATTTTCTTGCTATTCAACATAATCCCACAACTTCTGCTTACTTGGGCTAAAAAGTCATTTGTTAGAAATTGCTGTTAGAAGAGGGTTGTCGGCAAAATGTAGATTGTTGATTTCTCTTCCCGTATTGTGATACCCAGCCTATCTTCTAACTCGCTTAACATTATCTCATGATATAAGTATTCAAAGAAAG
>JAAAKL020005061.1:0-10139 GCA_010016065.2 Carybdea cf. marsupialis auct. non (Linnaeus, 1758)
GTAGTAGTAGTAGTAGTAGTAGTAGTAGTAGTAGTAGTAGAAGTAGTAGTAGTAGTAGTAGTGGAGGTGGTGGTGGTGATAGTAGTAATAGTATCAATAGTAGTAGTAGTAGTAGTAGTAGTAGTAGTAGTAGTATTGGTAGTACTGGTAGTAGTAGTAGTAGTATGGTAGCAGTGGTAGTAGTAGTGTAGTGATGGTAGTGGTATTGGTAGTAGTAATAGTAATAGTATTTATTTATTTATTGTTCTTTCTATTTAGTTAAGATTACATTTATTGTTCTCTCTATTTAGTTAAGTTTCAAAAGTAAGTAATGCTATATAGACATTGATATTTAAATTCAATGATTTATTTTGTATTCCTTACGCTGAAATTTATGACGAAGTTCATAGTCGAGTTGCACGATAACTCGAAGTCATAAGCTACTCTTTTCACATACATGAATTCTAATGAAATGATCCATTATCAAATGATCATACTATTGAAAGAAAATTTATGTTTGCCCTAGCAACTGACCGCGATTCACGTAATTGCTAGTGCTTAAATCCCTGTTGAATCCGATCATATTCTGAGTAAAAGTTAACCAATTGGCTATCTTATACTTACACAACCTATATCCTTGATATTTAGCACAGAGATAAGCCCAGAGATTTTTGTCATTGTAGAAGAGAATTACATCAAGTATTCGCTCAAGCGTGGTATGCTGAGAATTAGTGCCTAGGCCTCTTCTTAGCAAAGTGTGAAGTTTCTTTTAGAACAGTTGAAGATTAACAAAGTATGAAGATCAACTCGTGTACATAAGGAATTATTTCAATAGCAAAATTTCCTCACTTCCTTTGTCTTACAAAAAGAGCTGGGACATCTATGAGCATAAAAGACTCTCCTGTATTTCTCTAAAAAGCCTATTCACGGTCATATCTGCACATAAAAAACAAAAACGCGTAGTATCATTTCTCATATACAGCCACGTCCTCGAACATGGATAAGATCATGATACCTTAAACAGCTTTCCCTATCAATAGGTTCCATGATAAACAGGTTTCCCTGCCCCAGTTGTAGATACAAGTTTGAAAACACCACTTTTGAAACACCTAATAACGGGCCCTTCTAGGATTTAAAGTTAATTTCTTGTTGTGCATGACAAAGAACGTAAGCCCACCTTCATATTTTGTGAAATTTGTGAATAGATTCAGCATTACCACATTTGTTATGTCTCTGCATAAATTCTGCTCTTTTGGGGTTAAATTTATGACAAAAATGAGTTTTCTTGGCCACCGAAACATCGAATAAAAGCACAATCAATCAACTCTCTCTTCCATTTTTCAAAAACCTCATCTATTACAATCCTTCCCGCTTATTCATTTTCAATAATTTTAAATCAACCTGTTTACCCTAATCGATCTTCTTTCTCTATTCTTAAAACATTGCTGCCTCCTGTGCGCTGCTATTTTCAAAGCTTTCGCGTTTCCATTGGCGACATAAATAGAGCCAATCGAATTTGTGCCCTTGGACATCATAAGGAACTGAAAGAATTCAATACGAGACAAACATGTCGGCGGCCAGCAGTTTTATCATCATATATGGCAACAATGAAAAGCGGTTGAAAGTGGTAGCGATGCATGTTTGCACAAGCTTGGTGCTCCTCCAAGATTTAATTACATAAAAGGAAGTAACCATGTTCTTCAAAGACACTCGTGGTCTCAGAGAATGTTGCCTATGTTTCAAGGAATACCCCTTGTATCCGTTATTACCGTCATTGCTAAAGAAGTGTCCATTTTGTTTCAACAACTTCCCTTGTGTTTGCTTCTGAAAGTTCCCTTAAAAAAGTAACCTTATGTTTCAGAACGAACACCCTAACATTTGTTTCGCTCTCAAAGAGTAAGTTAAATACAATGGTAGCATTATCAAAGCACTCCGGGCTCTCTTACCTTTAAATCTCATCTTTTAACTTTTCCTTTCGAATAAAATGTGTTAAGAAATGGGACACCTACGAAAAATATTGTAGGCGTACTGCCGAATGTTTACAAGAAAACAATGCAGCGTCCGCCAAAGTGTTTACTAACCCAAAATTGAAAGCTCTTCTTCCTAGTTTCAATATTATTAAAGCACAATTGACACCAAATTTAATCACAGAGGAAGATAAATAAGCCTTACATTCTACTTAAACTATGATTCTGCGTTCTGGGGAACATGGATGCCAGAGGGAATATAGTTTGCAGTACGTTTGCGATGATGATTACCCTATCTTGCCCTTAAGGGAGGAATTCTGAAAACATATCTCATGTGTGGATAAGTTGCTTATTTGACAAAATAGGAAGACGTTAACATCACAGTCTTCCAGAATATATATGTTACTTTATTTTTTGATCTTGTAGAGACTATTTTAAATAGGAGTTTTAATAGATATAGACCTACGTAGAGCTACATGAGATGGGAAGCATGTGGGCCCTGTCACCCTAAAGGCTGTGAAGAATTATGTTTTTACAGTCGAAATCGTAGAATATCTCAAGAACTTTTATATTTGTTTTGCTTTTTCCCATTTTTACTACCCTTTGGATAATCCACGCAAGTGCCCTTAACTTATCAATTACTTTGTAAGTGCTTCCGAATGCTTAATTGTATTTAACTGTTTTTGCTTAATACAACCCACCCCAACCCCAAATGCTTAAAGACGACTACGTCACTGCTATGCCAATTCATTCACCAATATAGAAGTATCGTGATAGTAAAAGTGAAGTGACCATGGTTAGAAAACTACATTATGCGATTTTACTCATTTTTAATTTCTACCAAATTTCTCGTCTAAGAGCTCATAAACTTTGGGTGGCTGAACTCTGTCTTAGCATCATCATAATTTCATACGATTTATAAAGCAACGATGTTCCATTTCGGAGATTTACGTTATCAACACAATTTCATAAATTGCGACTGCTCAGTTTATGGATTTGATAAGTTGTTCTTTTGTTGACAATTGCCATTAATAATTCTCTTGATTTTCGAAGGTATTTTTCTTCCAGTGGTATTTGATAGCTCTTATTATGACTGAGCCGTCAAGATACACTGACCGGATCATACCAGGATGTTAATCGCGAAAGAGCGGACCACCGTTTATGTCCGATTCGCATATGCTCAGCAACTATTAAATCATTCTTTTCAATTTCAAAATACTTTTAGAAGCGTTGAGCAGAGAGAAGGGTTGATGCATTAGTGACATGTGATTTTGACGTCTCATTCGTAGGCTGCTTTCATGACTTTCCTATTTCAGTTTCATTAATGGTAGACGTAGTTGTCATGAGTTTGGAAGAGATTCCAGAGCAACTCTTCTCAAGAGAGATAGAAGTGCTTATCATTGCAAAATATAATCAGGACAGAAGCAAGTTTCATTTCATAGACATACTTGGCGCAGTGGCGGTTTTAGGGGGAGGCCGATAGGACCATGGCCCGAGGCCCCGCACTTGAAGGGGGGGCGCTTTTAAATGCTAAGAAAATAGTATGTGTTTAACTGCCCACATTACTCTGGTGGGAGCAGGTTATAATTTAAAACATAACCCACTGGAGGGAATGCAGCATCTTCGGAACTTCCACAGGACGATAATGCCCGAACTGCAAGACGTTGTAGGGCCCCGCAAACTTTTTCGGCCCAAGGCCCCGAGCCTTCCAGGACCGCCACTGACTTGGCGGTAGGTTCACTATAGAAAATTCCTTAAAATCTGTTGACTAAAATGTCGGGGATCATCTAGTCTCAATCCAGGGACTTCAAAAATAGCCAACAAACTTTTAAGCATATAATCCTCGCCAAAAATAGCTAAGAAGGATTGATGGTGTCAGATTTAAAAGACCCCTTTTCAGTTTCTTAGTCGGCTTATCTATTATTTACATCTATCTGGGACATTTGCCAAGGACTAAGGTAAGCAGTTTGCTTCGGAAAAGATGATTAATGTCTTTTCGCAAAACTTATAACATTTAACTATTCACTGGATACGACTGTAAGTTAATTAGATTTCGCGAACAAGGTATTTTCTGTACGGTTATAATAAAAAATTGTCCAAACGAGCTATGGCATGGCTAAGGTTTCATCTCTGGCTATCGTAAAACCAATCTGTGGAGTCAAATGTTATTAAAAGGAATCTTTAATATCTATCCAGGAAAATAGCGACCGTGGGCGCTGTTGCATTCCTTCGACCTTCAATAGGTTGATGCAAGGTGCCCAAGAGTTGGTAAAATCAATATCTTCAAGAAGAGTGTTTTTGTGAAAACTATTGCTAGCAAACGTATTTCATTGCCTTCATGTCAAGAATAAAAGTTGTGCTGTTTACGTTTATATAACCTTGCTATTGATATGGACAGGTGCGGCAATCTCTCTTCACTTGTTTGCATTCAGTGTTTACGGCATTACTAGGCTTTAACTCTTCACCAATGAAGATACTGATAGCCATGTGCCTATTTTAACCTCCTATGTAGCACTCCTTGGAGTATGAAATCATAAAAACATTAATCCCAGGCACCGGAAGTCATTGACATATTGTAACGGTAATGCCTCTCTACTCAGTATCACTGTACTTTTACTTGTTGTATTACCATTTGCTTCTGTTCTTGGTATTTGTCCAATCATGTCAACCTCATGTGCTGATCATGTATAATTTTGCTTTCTTATGTTGCTCTGTCACGTGTGTCTGCTGTACTATATTTATCTGCTTGCGTCATCTTTTGTCTTGTGTGTTTGTCTCTCTTTGATTGGCTAATTTTTATCCATTGTAGATATTATATAAAAGCAGCTTTATGACGCTTGTAGATAAGATTTTGTTTGGATTTCAGGGAGTTTGGTTTGTGTTGTTTTGGATTGCGTTTTTAAGTAATAGATTGTGGAAGCCTGAAGACTGTTGGAAGTTCTGGAGTTTTTATTTCATTTTGGACTTTTAAAACCTATCTGTACCATTACAATTTCTTCCAACACCGCTGCTCTCGGGTACCTAATAGCGATGTTGTTGGAAAAAGCGGGGCTTGGACGATATCATAAAACCTGATAAACAAGGCTTGGAGTAAGTGGGAGTTTGGAAGAAGTAAATAGGGTTATTGTGTACCACTAAGGTAGCACTTGGTATATTATAACGTACCGTAATTATTAGAAAAACATCAAATTGCAGACTTGTATCAGATTATTACATCTTTTGAAACAATTACCACGCAAGCAACATCTTGTTGGCAATATATGGAGAATCCCACGCGAAAAATGTTTTTGTTGGATTGATTAAGGCGCTCCCCAAATCAACGACCGTTAGGAAGGAAGTCATACCCCTCAATTTGAATACGCAGGGGTGGCTGAATAAGAGCGAGGGGGTCAACTTTTGGAAATTAACTAGTGAAGGGACGGCAATTAGGTTACCAAGAGTTCTGAAGAACAATAATGAGCATGGAGTGACAGGTCCAGTCTTCCAAGCAATATTTGAACCAAGGACAAAAACAACTTGAAACTGCAGCATGGCCACGAAAAGGTAACGAAAATATGCACATTTAATCAAACAACGTTTTGATAGTCTTGTGTTTACTTTTTTTTCAAGGGGGCAAGGTTGGATGCAGCATGGCATTCAGTGAATCTAAGAGTCGTCAACAGGTTCTTTATCTCTTAAGTAAGACTCACGAGATATTAATTCCAAATAATTTTAGGACTTCTTTATCAATTAAATTGTTTAAAAAAGCAGGTAAATTTTGTCAGTCTACGGTAAGAAATGTACTGAATTTGAAGGGAAAATTGAGAGAAAATTTAGTTGAAATGTCATGTTGGCCAGTACTGACTTTGATAGGCCAGTAGTGACTTTGATAGGCCAGTACTGACTTTGATAAGCAAGGGAGACCCATAAAATAAAACCTAAATCCAAACTATCATGTCACTATTTACTTGTAAGGGGTACTACTGCCATTATGCTAAAGTTCAATTACGTGGGGTGTAACGTTCTGAAGGTATACGAGGTGTTTATAACCCCCCACCCCCTCCTTCAAAATTCCGAGGCCAAAATCAGCTGTGTAAGCAACCTGATCAAAATAGGGGTAGGGACAATAGGAGTGATATTTCATGTTCAAGACCTCTCATAGTAGTAAGACCACTGCCTTGGACCCCAATGCAGGATTTGTAAGAAATCAGGAAAAGAAAATGAAGAGAGTATTAGCGCTCTTTCTACGGCCCAAGTGGGGAGAGGGGGCATAGTGGGTACGTGCTTTCCTGCAGTTTGCAATAATTAAAAGCTTTTCAGTAATAAAATGGCTTCGTTATTTCGTGCAGTTTCATTGTTTTGTGCCACCAACAAACTATTTGCAATCATTTTCAATAGGATAAGTGAGATATCACGAGAGGATTTTCTAATACCCTCATTATTAATAAAATTATTAAATTTCTGCCAGAAAAGAGTATTACGTTTTTATCACTATACACATAACATGTACAAGTTAGGTACATTTGCATCTGAATAGAGGGGAGCAAGAGGGACTATCCCCCTCCCCCACACACTTGAATGACCAAAGGACTTAACAGTAGCAGTGCTGGCGAAAGTTGTCTATTTGTTTCCCTACATACTGGCTTTGTATACCACCCCCTTCCTCCTGGGGAAAAATTTTGGTAGGGACACAGAACGTTGTTCGGACAAGGAGAGCATATATGAAATTTATTTAGGACTCGTGTCTGAGAAAACACCGCATGAAGTAGCTAGCTGAAAATGCTTTATTGTACTGACAAGTAAGTAAAGTAGTTGAAATATAGGTTATTAGACAAAGGCCATTGAAAGTAGAAGAAAGAAGAAATTTAAAAGGAATTTTGTATCCTACAAAGAAGTTACTGAACAATTTCATGCTTTTTGAAGTTTACTAAGCACAGATTTTGTGGCTTTGGCACCTGTTCATCAATCTGTCAAAATTATTCACAATTGTGATAGCAGCAAAAAAGCATTGTATGCTTCATTTCAGTTTTGAGATCAGTTCTCGGGGAAATATAAACTTTTACTTAGTCAGAAAGCATCACAGTTCTCATTTCTACTATGCTTGCTAGCTTTCGACCCATACTACATCTATATGTATTTACCAAACCCATCTTTTCATTTCCCTGCCGTAGCAAGATCCTTTGTCCTCCACTTGCCTAGCACTTGTTAAAGTGACTCTCAGCAGCATTATTATCTCTCTATCAGACTAATGGTCACCTGAGCTTTATGAAGTATTTATTTGTTGCCATATTTTTAAAGCCCTTGAAATTTGTGATTTGTGCTAAAAACCTCGCTACTGTGGCTTCTAGTATAACACTATCTTAACGTTATGTTTCAGTTGTTGTTTACAAAATGACAGTTTCCTTCAAAAATTGTCTGCAATTTCTGTTTACGCTAATTAGCAAAGGGTATGATAGTAAGGAAAATAAATGTTTGACATATTTATCCTGCAGCTTAGAAATCACCGACGTACCACCGTCCATGCTCTGTTAAACGTACAGTTTGTTAAGTTACTAGCCATACCTTAATATAGTTGTCATTTGAATAGATTCATTTCGTGAGAGGAAAACGTGTTTAAGTGTTTCACAGATACTATTGACCATTAGAGAAAACTAGACTCTTCCTTCCGTTGTGCAAAATAAAGGTTATGTCCTCTCTAATGAGAATTGTATCTGTTTACTCTAAGGTGCAGATATAGAACTTCAGTAAAATAGTATGCTTATGAATAAATATGCTTCCAACAAAACGAACTGTTGATAAAACACATCTGTGATTCTTTCTGTTCCATTAAGTCAACCCAATATCTGCTGTTCCATTTCTGACTCTATTCCAAACGTGTGTACAATTTTAGTAGGTTTCTTGGAGGGCAAAGTTAGTAAAAGCTTGTGGGCCATGGGAATGTTAAAGTAACATTTTCTTAGTTTACTACTAGTATGTAGTGTGTTAAGTGCACGCAAAAATATTGGGGAAGCAGTTACACTCTCTCTCCCTTAGCTACGCACCTACTCTATCTTCCATCGTTAGGCAGCGAATCTATAGCTTGTAAAGACCTTCGGTTAAACTATGTAATCATGAAACTATTGTGCAAATAAAATTGAACTAAAAAACGATATTTTTTACGTTTATACTTCTAGCTATGAACGTTTCGTGACAAGACCATGGGCCAAAAGATAGATCATGTGGCAATTCCAACTATGAAGATTTTCAAACGACTATGCATGTCAAACTTAATGCAGAATTAATAGTATCATGATACGATGATAGTAAAATTATGGTAAATCAACAATCAACGCCTTGAAGAGTATGAAAAGAGACTATTTTGGGTAGCTAGTAACCAACCTAAAATTTTTGATTTTCTGATGTTAATTTTGCAATAGTGTTCACAATGTGCACGCAAACTTGCTAATTAAATTCGTTCAAAAAGAAGAGATATTTTGCAATATCACGAGGTTACATCTTTAATATTGAGGGAACTATATCCAGTGTGCACAGAAATAATATAATGTGTTTAGTCTTCCAAGTTTCTGCTTATCAAAAACGTGAATTCTTCTGCAGAAATAGCCACTCAGAAGTTAGTTGCAATAAATCATAATGGTCTCCCACGACTTTATATTTAAGGATGGTTAAATTTTTATAGTTTCGTATCATATCTATTTATTTACGTATGTTTGTTTAGCTACAGATGGTTTATTACTTCACGTTGTCCTTACCGAACGTAAATTTGGCCTAAACCTTTTCTTTCAGGATTTTGGATGTTTACAGAGAAGTTTAAAGTTTCAGCAATCAATATATAATGAAACTAAATTTTCGTTAAAGTATCTTATTGATATCAATCCACTTGTAGGAGAAAATACTACTTTCAGTAATACTACTCCAATTCACCTAAAATCATCATGGCAAATAAATCAAGGCCACTATACCTGCTGACAAATATATTTCTGCACGAATGATCTTCAGTGAGCCTGTCCCAGTGCGAAACTTTCAGAACTTTTAAGACACTAATTTGATGCTTAATATCTACTAAAAACTGTGTTTTGGAGTGCAATACTTAGGATATGCAATGCTTGTTATGTTTAAATCATCATATTAAATTTGTAAATCTATGAAGCCTGGTTTACTTTATATTTCTATGTCTTTTGCATCACGGGGTCTAACTAATCACTTCTATATTGCGCATTAAGTGTATCACGTTTCTCCAAACGTATTTTCTTCCAATTCCTGAGTGACTTGCATGTTAACATTTTACAGAGCTTTCCGAGTAGAAAAAGAGTCCTGCATGGGTATTTCATTTGAAGTAAATACGGCTTGATCTACGATTAGCTGAGTTTTACTTCGATTCCTTTGAACTTTAGAAGCCGCATGGAGCGAAGATTTTAGCATTAATAAGCCAGTTAATTCAAGGAAGATACTTCCTTATGAAAGGCAAAGCCTTTGAGCTAGCAAAGAGCCTAGTGTACTTGTCCATTTGGTCTTCAATTGCAGCGAGTTGTGTAAACTTGTTGTCCAAACAAGTACTCCCTTGCCAACTTCGATAGCAAATCTTATGCATCGATCATCTCTCATTTTCGACATTATTTTGCTATTAAAATAAGAAATAACTCTTACCTATTAGCAACAGAAGGGGAAAGTACCGAAAGATTATCCAGAACCATATCAGTCGCATCGAAATTTCATATTTTTGTCTCCACATCCGCTCAGGAGATCAATCCAATTCGGTACCGTGAATATCGGGTCAGCCAGCATTCACTCGAAGTTATAAAGCTTGCAACTACCTCCACAAAAGTTTCCAAAAATCCATCTCGATTTGTAATAAAAACATATTCTTATCCTTGTATGTATATCATTATTATATGCAGTTTTATTTTTTGTTAATTATAATCCAATTTCTCGAAGAAATAATTTAATTCTTGCGCCAAGCGAAAGTTTGCGCGCCAAAACAGAACCCAGTGAAAATTCCTTAGCGGTCATCTGACGTCATGCTAGTCAAGCGGAACGCTTTCATTGGCAAGAGGCGCTTGGCTAGTTGAGAAGCTAGTGGAGTGTAGTCGATTCACTGTAAAGCGTCCAAGCTGTCTACAACGAATACTATCAACATAAGATCATTCCAGTTATGGCTGCTGGGAAGAAGCGGGTCAGCCAGCATTCACTCGAAGTTATAAAGCTTGCAACTACCTC
>JAAAKL020005062.1:0-19904 GCA_010016065.2 Carybdea cf. marsupialis auct. non (Linnaeus, 1758)
CCTCGTTTTCTTAGGTTTATATTTACCAAGATCATGCCAGGTGAATATATTGTTAAAGCATCACACGCATCTTGGACATTCAATAAGGTATGTGGGATCATGAGCTGTTTAATGCCGTAAGTGAGTTGCTGTTTGACAATTTATGTAGATATTTGGGGGCTTACAACGTGAGAATAAGTTTGAATAGATACCAGGGAGATAGAAAAGTAGGTCACCTGCAGGATTCGAACTAGTGACCCACGCATTTGGAGCATGCGCTCTATCACGTGCTAGGTAAGCTAGGTTGACTCTATGAACTATTTTTTAGTCACCACATTAGGTCCCAATACTCCACCGGAAGACATTGACATCCAGCTCTACGTGATCTTGGATACCAGCCGCCCAACCCCATGTGACTTGAAAACACTATAAATCAATTACAAGAAATAGCGAAAACATGTTAGTACCGAAGAGCTTTTTTCGTCTGACTCTCTACAGAGCACAAAATCATCAAATTTGAATTTGAAAAAATCAATGAAATTTATACCAAACTGTGTTTTGAAAGTACTAATTAGAACTGTGCCTGCGAGATCGGTGTAGCTTGACCAATCAGTGTCCGTGCAACTGTAAGGTTAACCGAAAAGGCCCAATACAAAGACAAATTACTTTTGTGTATAAAGCAACTGTTTTCTCGCTTTGATGTGGACGGATTCGACAACGACTCAGTGAAAAGCAGACCTAGCTTTACCTGTTATACGGAACCGGTCATCTGTATACATTTTCACACAGTTTGGGTTTTCAAGCTAGTGCTGCCCTACGGTTCACTATATTGTACAATAGTAAAGTCGACAAACAAGGAAGTCTATCCCGAATTCCCACCACTACCAACAACCTATTTTTTTCCGTTTCGCTATCAGCTTCACCAGTGCCATTTCCCAAGCGTAAGGACGAATTCTGGAAACACAAACTCAGAACAAAAGGACCATTAGGTTTAAACATGTTAGTTAACCGTTGATACTTTCATCCTTACAATAAACGTAAGAAAAGAATGCTACTTATCTAGATTATTTAGTTTTGGGGCTAAAGTTTACTCACATACAAACAAATGGGATTAGTTGGGATGTAAGCAAAAACCGATTGGCAAGAATTTCGTGATCACGAGATTTGCAGCCTTACAAGCATAGAATTGCGACAAGAATTATTATTGGCTGGACAGTATACATTGTTGGTTCCTCCTGGTCTCCAAAAATGCATAGAGCTGGATGCGATGTCCACCGGTGGGATATCAGGAGCTGATGTGGCGACTAGAGAAAAGTGTTATCATGGGGTCATCATAGCTCAGTTGGTAGAGCAGCACGCCGCGAATGCGTAGGTCCTGCGTTCGATTCCCTAGTCGTTTTCACTTTTCTCCAGTATAGCTTCAAACTGGATATTCATGCTTCCGGCGTTCATTGACATATGATACTATAGATATGGACTGTGGAAACTTTGCACATTTGTTGCTACGTAATGGGCTGATCTGTTGCTTTTATTTTATCACAGGATGAAGCACTGGCAGTAATAAAAGATGACAATACTTTCATTGATAAGACCATTGTCGTATCCGGGTACGATGTCAAGGTGATTATGATGAGATATCTTAGTAGTTTTACAGTAAATATTCCACGATGTAAAATTTATAATATGTCAAAATATATTGATGATTCAATCTTTGACAAAGGAAGTGATTTTACTATTTTTTAGAGCTTGCCACTGACTTTTGAATGTTTTAGGTAGGTTTGAGGTGGCAAAACTCTGTCAAGTCGCTGTTTGTCACCTTTTCGAAAAACGTTTATGGAGTTTGTAGTTAAAACCAATGTATCGGCAATGGAATTATACCAGGACCGTATGTATAAAAACATCTTAAGCTTAAAATGTTCCTTAAATCCGAAGGATTTCCTTAAACTTAGCGTAAGAACATATCCTTAACTTAGATTACGAATGCAAAAAGAGACTTGAGATAAGGAATTTCTTAGATTCTTAGATTCTTAGCTTTAAGGTACCTATTTTGTTACCTTAAGTGAAAATGTTACGAGAGAAAATAGTAAGAATAACATCAATAATATATAATAACATTCCCTTCATTATGCACGGTGTCATAGTGTTTGTTAGCCTTGATGTATAATGTAGAGTTATGGACATAAAACTATGTAGAGCTAAATGACTTAAGTACTCATCGCTAGTTCAAGGGTTAGAATGAGGGTTAGAGAATAATTCCTTCCAGGAAAAAGGCAAATGCATAGAACGATGATATCGCCTCAGTGGGTAGAGGATGCTGGAACCCTACTATGCTTTCTTTGGCGTTTTAACATAATAAAGGGAATGAAGGGTGCATTTTCCCAGAAATTACTATACGTCTCTACTTCTAGAGGTATTTGCTTCCGTTACCCTGACGTTAATAGTAACCTTCTTCTTACCTGCAGGGTCATGTCCTTAGCGCAGGTGAACCCATACAAGGAGTAACATTCGTACTGCTGTCAAAAGACGCGCAAGCCAAGGTAAGTACCAACTGTACTATTGTATTGTTATAAAAGACGGTTTACCAAGTAGCTTTACTTAGTTACCCATCTGCAAAAATAGCTGTCGATTTTTTTATGTTATGTATAAGCTGTTGGATTACATGAAAGGTTATTTCCAAGCATGGTTCTATAGTCCTTGTATGACGTCTTCCTGCATTTCTCTGTATTCATTGACATATAAAGGCACTACATGTACGGCGTCAACTCAAAGAAGAGTGGAAGTGGATAAATGGGAGCCCATGCTCTATTGCTTTTTGACAGCAGAATTTATTGTTTCTCATGCCCACCACGGGTGTGAAACTGGCACGTGGTAAATGAATCGTTTCATGGTGGCAACAGTCAAGATGATTAGATTTGGTTCTCTGTCAGTACTAAGTACTAAACGAAAGAAAAGGCTTCCGAGGGCATTGTTAACCTCATCTTCAAGGCTGAATCATGAAAAGTACTTGAGTAACCGCCAAGAGATTGAAAGGTAGCCTCGATTGTGGTCTGGAACCAAGTCTATTGGAGCTTTCGTCTATGCTGCCAAGTTGATACCAATATCTTTGTTGTTTGGTTCGCCGTGTCAGTAATGCATGCAGTACATTCCGAAAGTTTTTTGCGTTGATGTCTGAAACATTTAAACTCTGTTGCTCATCTTGTAAAGCCCTTTGTACGCCCACGTAGGGTTTTTATGGTCACTGTCACCTTGCTTGTTTCTGTAAGGACATTATCACAACAGTCATTATCGTAAGCAAAGATTATAAATTGTGACACAATCATGCGCACAAGATGTGCCCTGTTAGGGGTCGTCCACTCAATGCAGAATCTTATTTCCTCTGCTTTTTACCTCCCCTGCACCATTGAAATCCTTCATAATCGTTGTATGCACCGCTTCCGATTATTACTTAATCAATTGAGTTACCCACCAGATTTTCATACAAAACCAGAAGCATTCATTATTATGCCATGACGTGGAACTGCTTTGCTGCACAGAAATGAAGCAGATAAATAGAAAGTTGTTTCACAGTTACATCAAGGTAACGTCTAGAAGAATTAATATGTATCAAAATAATAGTTCAATAAGTTAAAATCTAAACTGATTTGGTTTTCTTGTAAAACTGCTACACCTTTTCCTCACTTGTTATGAAGACCATTTATCTGCGTAAGACATATGATATGCCCCCCCCCTCACCCCTGTAATAAAGTATGCTATAGGATCACTTCTTCTCGCTTTATTATCATGTCGTAACGATTCCTTACCCTCTGTATGATGTTTCTGCATTCTACATATATACTGAATTTGTTCAGGATGTAAGGGGATGCGAAAAGGTCACTGAAGACATTTTAACAAAGCTGGGAAAGAAAACTGAGGAAGCTGTACTCTGCTCCATCATATCCAGAAAAGATGGAGTATTCGTCTTCCCAAGTGTACCCAGTGGAGAGTATTCCTTGGTGAGATAACTCTTTCTGTTTATTTTTAAATGTCAATAACTTCACAGAAGCAAAGAACCACCATTACAGTTACTAAGTAGTAAATTTATAGCGAATTTAAAAGGGAAACTTTGGACATTGATCGTACAATGTTTTCTTTTCTTGGGGCTTCATTTGTCCCTCTTTCGACCCACGTTTCTGTGTTCATGAGATTTAGTTGTAGTTCTGCTTAGTATGCCGTTTTTCCATAACAAGCATACCTTATTTGTACTGATTTTTGCGTGTTTTTATCTTTGCCCAACGGTCTTGAGTCTACTTTAGCACTCACAAATTCTCTCGCAAGATCATTTTATATGAATTGTTTATTTGAATATCTTTATTCTATTACGGTACCTCTTTACCTTTTGTGTCGAAATATCATTTATGGTAATCATTTATGCTGTCATTATTTTTTGACGTTTATCATTTTTCGCACGTTTAATCTTTTGCGCGTATAATTTTTTCGCACGTATAATTTTTCGCACGTTTAATCTTTTGCGCGTATAATTTTTTCGCACGTATAATTTTTCGCACGTTTAATCTTTTGCGCCTATAATTTTTCGCGCCTATAATTTTTCGCACGTTTAATTTTTTGCGCCTATTGTTTTTCGCATGTTTAATCTTTTGCGCTTATAATTTTTGGCGCCTATAACTTTTCGCGCGTTTAATCTTTCGCGCGTGTAATTTTTCGCACGTTTAATCTTTTGCGCCTATGGTTTTTCGCACGTTGAATCTTTTGCGCCTATAATTTTTTTCACGTATAATTTTTCGCACGTTTAATCTTTCGCGTGTATAATTTTTCGCACGTATATTTTTTCGCACGTATAATTTTTCGCACGTTTATTCTTTCGCGCGTTTAATTTTTCGCACGTTTAATCTTTTGCGCCTGTAGTTTGCCGCACGTTTAATCTTTCGCGCCTATAATTTTTTGCGCCTATAATTTTTCGCACGTTTAATCTTTCGCGCCTATAATTTTTCGCACGTTTAATCTTTCGCGCGTATATTTTTTTCGCACGTATAATTTTTCGCATATACCCACAACGTGATTATTTTTCACGCACTTTTAGATTTTTAATCCGAAGGCTCGAAGATACATACGAAGGTGCTTTTTGAACATTGCATGTGTCTTTGTAATTCATATTAGATTATACAATTTCCACTGTCATAGAAACCGTCCCATGTAGCGTCCCAACTTTCCAAATGTTACATACCCTGTCTGTGTAATTATTCTTTGACCCATTTTCATGTAACATGTAGACAGAAAGTGTAGGTGTACTTTGGAAACTACTAGTGGTGGTTCTGTACCAAACACAGTAAAAACATCCTGAGCATTGACTTACAATAATGTCCTTCTGGTAACAACGCCTACCAGTACCCCAATTGACACACGCAACTAACAGTTGGTTCCCTTTTATATTCATTGTATTCATCACTTTATTGCAGATACCACATTACAGTTCTAAGCACATAACCTTTGATGTAGTTCCGACCAAAGTAACATTTGTAGTAAACTACCGCAGCGTGGTAATTAAGGTAAGTTCTACACCTTTTGCAATGTAATTGACACTCTCAACTTTTTTGCAAGGATCTATGCTTGATCAAGTAGTAAAAAATGAGAAGACGGGAAAGCATATGGACTCTTAGAAGCATAAAACTGCCTTACCCTAACCCTGACCCAAACATCATTCCAACTCCTCTGAAAGCAATTACATCCGTCAATTTGTCTTAAGAATTCGTATTTTTAGAACCTGGTGGTCAATGCTATCATTCCTAGCTCTGTTCATGTCATAAGATTGCCACAGGATTATGTTACGATATGCATCAGCTCTTATAGCTTAGACAGATGTTTCCAAACACTGTTGAAGCCCGCTCCTGATGCTGTTACTTAAGATTCCACATTTCATGTAGTTTCCAAAGACGAACTGAGCTTTTGCAAGTATTAAGCTAAGGGAAAATCCTCATCTCATCTCATGTTTAAAAGATATGGTCTTCATAAAGTGTCAGCGCTGTAACGCTGGTCTTCTGCCTACTTATAACCTGTTCGTCAGCAATGTTCTGCCGAGTCTTCTGCGAAAGGATTTCCATCTACATATTTTAATTGGACTTATGCCTTGTATATTACTACTTCAGTTGTGAATAAAACAGTTCTACAGTACCTTAATCTCATGGACGTGCCACATAAATTGGTGAGAAGCAAGCATGAAGTTACAGCGCAATCCGTTTATACTACAGCCCGCTGTTCTACTTAAAAATATCGGGTCGGGCAGAAACTCAAAACTATCCTGAAAAGCACAATCTGTGCGACAACACACCATTACGTTATGTTATAACTGTAAAATTAAAGGTTTAAATAATCGGAAAGTGATGTAAGGTGTGCAGCTATCTGCATTAATAATAGCTTTCATCTATATTGGCCCCAACGTTTTTGGAATTAATTTACGTGATATTAATTGACTTCGCTGTGGAGGCTCATTTATTATTCTGAAAGCAAGAGTGCAAAAGGTGGATATCGTCTCCCGGATTAAGAATGTCTCACATGTATTTGCCGTTACTTACTTACTTACGGCTATGTTTGGGATTTGAACTTATTGGTCTGGCTAGATATGTCCTCTGATGTGAGGGCGCCGTTCTATTGTCACCTGTTATACTATGTTGTAGGTGATAGTCAGTGTTTTCGCTTTCTTTTGCTTTGCCTTGATAGAAGAACACGTACCCTTATAAATGTAATAGGGAGAAAACCTAATGTGTTCTAAATTCCACTTTTAATGACTCTTCTTCAAATTATTGCTTTTGGTAATTATAGTATATTTTGACGTATTTGTAGACACCTTTTCAAGTCCACGGGTTCTCCGTTACTGGTAAAGTTGTTGACTCAACGGTAAGCAGTTTTTACTAACTTGTAAAGAATTATTGCCTTGAAATGATTCATTGATACATTTTGCTAATTATTAAAGTTGATCCTCATAGAGCCAGTCCTTTTCTATCCTGCTGCCCAAACGGCTAAAGTGGTAGTGTCAGCGCATCAACGATGACATCCTTGTATGGCCTCTCTTTAATTTCGGCTAAGCTATTGTTTTCCTTTTGTACAACAGCAAATCTTATTGCTGTCCCGAACTCCAAGTGACGAATACATCAATGTCTGGATTGGCGCCTCATGTCTCAATTCTTCATTCTGTAGGACTTCTGTTGGCAAACTGAAAGAAACCTTAACACTCACACCGAGGGTGAAAAGAGCTTTCACCATAATCTTTCGTTATGTTGTTATCCTTATATTATCGGCCGATACAAGGCAGTTTATTATCAAAATCAGCTTTTAGTGCTAGCTACGCTACACTGAAAATTTAGTTTTTTGGTCAACCAAAACGGGAGTTTGATGTACGCGCAAGTACAAATTTTCATACAATTGTACAGTAGGTACTTTTGCAGGGAAGATCAAGATCAAATATTTATATATTCGGAAAAGAATAGTAGCATAACACACAACGTTCGTAAGCTGGGATCATTTGCCTGTTTATACTTTTACTGTCTTTTACTAAAACTACATTCGTAATACGACTTCCAGTTGTCAGAGTCTTGTGTATTTTGAGATCTCCAGTTTGACACGTTCTGAGCAATGCAGATATTTCTCACATAAATATTTACCATTATGTTTAACGGCTTCATCCTCAGGGAGAATGTTGTTGATTCTATTTACCGAAGTACAAGTTTCACCACATTGGCCTGAACACGAATTTGCAGTTCGCACAGTAGTTGTTTAAGATCTTGACCCATGCACAGCTTCTCGAATATACGATAGCCAAATACGTATCACGTGAAGGGCTCGCTCATCCTGTTTGAACATGGAGACTTTATATAAAAAGAAGGCGTGTACACATTCATACTCACAAAATATGATGTGATGGAAAGTCAACTTTCTGGCGCTGAATCGTACTTAGGGAGATGTAAACCAGTTGATCCCTCGTTGGTACCTCGCATATTCTAGATGCGATATTCGATATTGGAACTTTTCTGCTTTTGTCAAATGAGCTCTTGCCCCAAAACATATTGTATGTGAAGAATTTCTCTTCGCTTTCATCTGTCGTTTTCCGGTTGTAGCCACCAATGGTGCTTTGAATAACGCACTGGGGCATTAAAAACTAGGAATTGAAGAGGCCGCTGTATCAGCATATCTGAAGGTAGACCAAGATGCAGAGATCATATTACTGCAGTAGTTTGATATGCACACAGGGAAATATTCTTCATGTTTGCATCCTCTCATGTTACGTCACTCCCAGGATCCATAAAATTATTTTATACGTTTCTCGCTCGTTCAATAGTTCAAGTTGTAAAACTATTGTCAGTGCAATGTATTTAACTATCTCCAGGATCGATGTTATTTACTGAATATCTCATATTTTGATATTTTCCCGTAAGGGTAATGGCATTGAGGGTGCGATTGTCGAAGTTGAAGGCGAGGGAAAATCTGCGACCACTCTAAACGATGGATCTTATCTCTTGGAAAATGTGACATCGGGCACATACAAATTACGGGTATGTAATTTAGGTTTATTACGAGTTCTACGTTATTTTCGTACGCCTGAAAGTAAATACGATTATCAATTCACCATGGTATTTATTAGTGCATGAGTACTTCCCCACATGCTGGAATACAATCTCGTGCTAGGAAGTTTTGTTTCTTAGCAACGGTAACAAAACATCTGGTGGTCAAAGCTACTGTCAAAAGCTTAGAGCAGAATTAATTTACCTTAGTTATCCTGAACGTTTGAAACAATCAAGAAGCTCCTTTTGAAGATGGCTGTAACAGTTTGCTGACACCACTTATGAGTGTACTGAAAGAATCGGCATGAGTTTGTTCCCCAAGTGTCATGTCGATGCTTAATTTTTTTAACTTGAAAACTGCAACAGATCTTTTAACTAATATCACAGTTGACTAAACTAGACTAAAATAGACTATATGTGATATTGTTGTGATGGCATTTAATCCACATTTCAGGTTACGAAGCCAAACATATTCTTTGACGTCGTCCAAGTCCATATCTCACCAAATACACCTCAACTGCAAGACATTCAAGCGAAAAGGTAAATTTCAACAGCCCTGTACATATGTAGGTACTATTTAACAGTTCTTTGAAATTGTTGGATAGCTCCTGGGAGTGGCCAAGAACTGATAGATGTCAATGGCATGTGGCTAATAATGATATGATAAGAACCACGATTTAGAGGCAGTATGTGAACAGTTTTCAATTGGCATTACGTTGTATACTGTGATTTTAAAGGTGACCAATTGGAGACTTGAGATGTTAAGGTTTTGTTTAAATATTCACTGTTCATGGATGGCAGGGGTGTCAAAGACGGAGCAGAAGTGTTGTTTTTGTTACATGCCAAGTCTGTTGCAGACATCGGCTATCACGTCCTTCCAAAACCTTCTGTCGTCAGACTTACGAATGAGCGCATTGTTAGTCGTCCAGATATTCAGGCTTTTAAGAAATGTGCTTCTCGCTCTTCCTCGTGATCTCTTTCCCTCGATTTTGCCAAAAGAGCAAGTTTTTCTAAGTCACCATGCCTACTGAGATAACCAAAAAATTGCAGTTGCCTTTTTTTTATCAATTTGACTAGAGATCTTCTAGTGTTGGCTCTTTCTAAAACTTCATCGTTCGTTACTTTCTTTGTCCAGGACATTCTCATCATTCTCGAAATGAACCACATTTCAAAAGCTTCTAGTTTTGCAAGCATTGTTCTATTGATGTTCCAACACTTACAACTATATGTCAGTACAAACCAAACATATGCCTTAATAACTGTATTTGGTGTCGATCCTGACGTCCCTTTTTTTCAAAATAGGAGCAGGAATACGTCATGGATGTGGTAGATGTTTGCCAAAAGTCAGACAGTTGGTGCTATTCTCGAATTCATTCCTGAATCCAATTCACCCGTTGTATCATCTAATGGCATACTGCAATCACCCGTTTAGAACTTTCGCCGTCTCTGATAGACCCCAGGAAAGATGTCAGGTTTTTGAGCACTTAAAAAGGATCTTCGGCCGCCCTTCGTGTTCCTTCCTACCGTGAATGTTAGATTTTTCAACGGTTACCTGACATATAGTTTCCATCGTAACGTGATATAATTTCCAACCAGAATTATTAGTCCAAAAGATCTTACAGATGTTTCCTTTGGATATAGGTGGCTGCGCTTTGTGAAAAAAGGTATTACCAATAAAGTTTAGGGGGAGTAACTGGCGGGGGAAACAAATTGGAGTTTGCAATAAATTACGTGCCCAAATAATTTTTTGCTAGGTATGGTATATGCGGACAAGTGATTATCACGCAAACACCACAGGGTGCTCATCCGGTAAGTGATTGTGCATTTGCTAATAACCAATTAAAATAATTGTTTGAAGTTTCTGATCAACGTTTGACTATTGGGAGGACAAAGGCTGGTAGACAGAAATACGAAAATTGGGCTATTTGTTGGAAGATACAAGTCTTGTTGCCACAGTTACCTTGATTTTTATGCTCTATCTACTTTAGTACTATCTTCGAGAGTTTTTATTCGGGTTACAGGTTATAACTGATGTACTGGGCACGATATTATCCAGTTTTTATCTGAAGGCACGTGGTAGAAAGGTATAATCAAACCCGTCATTTTTGGTTCCAAGTATAATGTTTTCAAATTCGAGGACAATTTTATGTCCTGAATAACTTCTTGAAAGAAGAGATGCATCATGAAGTGTTTGATGTGAAACTTTGATGTAAAATATTCAACAGATCGTAACCGGTGATATTAAGAATCAGTGAGGACAAGTTCCAATTTTTAACCTATTTGGTTATTTTATTGTATATCCGTTACTCTAAACGTCACTGACGACCGGGACCTGTTGTACGTAACCTAGGATAAATCAGAAATCCTGAAATTAACTCGTGATTAAAATCATTTAAGGCACAATGAGATTTATAATCGGCACATCATTGTCTTTTCATCACAGATCAACCAGCGTAAAGTTATGCTTCTACCTAAAGGATCACAGAATACGGACATGATCACTGCGAATACAAACGAGCAAGGGCATTTCTGTTTGCAGGCTGCACCCGGTGATTACAAGCTTGAGGTTAGTGTGTAAAATTAGTCGTTGAAACTGGTGTTGCACTGCACGTGATCGTCATTAGAAATGAAGAATGTGTACTAAAACAAAGATAATGATGTTCTATTCTGTTGTGCTCTTCCTGTCGGATTTCGAAGTATAGCAAAATATTGACATAATAAGACATATGATTGGCTTCCAAATGCTCTCCTTGTGCACTACACACACACACACCACGTTCCCTATCCAGTTCTTTTAAGACGTGTCTGATAGATAATTATAGGTAGAAATGTCAGCTATCGACATTCCGGGGGGAAAGCGAAGTCTTTAAATGGCAATAACTGCGTAGGAAAAGGTTGGTGGATCAAACATAACAAAAAGGAATTTTTTTTATTTGAGAGGGGGGGAGGGGGGCTTTTATTGTGTTTTTCCAACGTTTTCATGAAAAATATTTTAACAAATGACAAAAACGATAGGTGAAGACATCAACGTGAAGCGATATGCTACACTCACAAGTACCAGCAGAGGTCTTTAAAAGGGAAAAGAGGAAGAGAGCTTTTGTATACATTTAAAAAAGTGTTGAATGTAGATGAAAGAGAACTTCATTTGATGAATAGCGTGAATTCCAAAGAAAGTGCGACGAGAAAAGTGAAGTCTGAGGCAGAGAGGCAAAGAACACAGCCATAGGCGTATAGGCAAATGCTAGATAATGGATGGGTGGAAGTTAAGAAGTATCGTTGCAAGGGGATGAAAGTGATGGACTCACGCCGAAGGGGTTGTGTATCATTATTGTTACACTGACCATTTTTATTAGAGATGGCGAGTTTACACATCAGTTCCCCCTGACTGTTGAGATATTTTAGTACTGTCAGCGTTCATTTTGTAAACGTTTGGTCTCAAACTTTTAATAGCATTACTCGGCCCATAAGTATTCAAACGGGTTTAAACAGTATAATTTAAGATATTTCTGATCTGAAGAATTTGAAACAACTCTCAAACCGTACTATTCTTCTACTTCCATGTTAAATGACGCTGTTTGTATTCTAATCCTCCAAGGCCCTCGTAAGCCCAACTGAAGTGAAGCTAGGACTGAAGTTGAACCCAGAACACCTTAATCTTCAAGTTACGAGTTTCCCACTCATTGGTATCAAGTTTACTCAGTTCTTTGCAACAATACGTGGAACAATTGAATGCATCGGTAAGACGTCATTGACACCCGTTCTCTTTTTACCGCACACTTATTATTTGATACACATATAAGTTGTAATGCAATATATTAGATTTCTACTCTTTCTTTTTGCCAAAAAGAGAAGGTTTCTAACGTTATCCGTGATATTAAAAGTCTTGCCGTAGGAAGAAGGGATTTGTTTAGGTGGAAAGCGTACAATTTCACAAATGTATGTAGAAATAACTGGATTTTCTCAATCTTGTTTACTACAGGATCGTGTGAAGATACCATTGTGACATTGGTATCTTCGGACAGAAATGTGCAAGCAAAGACTATAGCAAAGGTACACTGCTGTATTTTTAATTGCATAACATACAACAGTTTTGTAGGTTATGTAAGTACTACATCGCCAAGTAGTGGCATCTTTCGAGAAAAGTACTTCATACAGGCTGTATTCGAGATGGGATGAATAAGAAGTGTTTTTGTGCGACAGAAGCCTAGGAACCACTGTTGTATAGGAGATACGTGAGGTATCAGTACTTTTGACAACTTTGTAACGAAAGCAGAATGCTCAACGTGGTGTTTTTATGCCTGTTCATTGAACAGTGTCGTTTAACAATATCTTCCATAGCTTTTATTCTATGAAATTATCCCCACTTCTTCTAGCTTACTGTGCGAAGAGAATACATTAGAATAGGGAGTTTTCAGCGTTTTATAACGTCATTCAGTCAAATCAACACTTGGATATAAGAATACCAATAAATGAAATTCAATAAATGACTTATCATTTGATATTTATCATTAGCTGCAGTTAGCCCAATTTTATATATCCGCGTAAAGGAACTCATTCAAAAAGCATGGAATGTCATATATAATTGAAAGTGTGTGGTAATACGTTTATAACGAAGGTTGAAGTTTACGTATCTTTTGTCTGGCCTTACGTATCTAATTTATTAGTTTTGCGGAAAACGTTTAACTTAAACTGATAGGTTGGAAAATCCCGCTTAAGTACGAGATCCGGACCGCCAAACTGGCAGTGATTTTAGTATCCATGTTACGTACATTGTTAAGGTATAGCGGATATGTGTTGCATTTCGTTGTTTTGTTATATAGTTAAATTTGTTTAATTGTATGAATGCATTTGTTCACTTGTTTTCTGCTCTCTCTCTCTCTCTCTCTCTCTCTCTCTCTCTCTCTCTCTCTCTCTCTCTTTACTTTTTCCTTCGTCTATACTGATTAATTTAGTCATCATCCATCTTTTCATTGTCTATATATTCGTTTTTCTTTCTAATGCGTCGTCATTCTTATGCATCTTTATCATTTCGTATCCTCTCTTCGGGAAAAAATGTTATATATATATATATATGTATAAATATTTACATGTAGGTAAAATAGCCATTGATTGAAAATCCTGAACAGTATCTGTTTTCGTCATAATGATATAAACTAGTCAAAAGAGGTAATTAAATATATCAGCAAACCTGGTTTATTTATCTATCCACTTATTTCACTATTGTTTAATTATTTATTTAGAGGAGAATAGAGGATTTGAAATTCGAATAGACGCAAGAGAAATAGAAAAAAATGTCCCCGTGAATGCATGGGTCACGGGTTCGAATCCTGTTAGACGCACACTTTTCTTTTTCTCTAGTATATATTCGAAGTTATCATTTCAATTCCACTCTTCCACTCAAAAACACTTTGCAACTTTGGATGGCCTGAGGATCATGATGGCCTGGATGGCAGTTCTTCCATGGTGAAGTCACATGGCGCAGAGACGCTTGTCTCCAAGATGGTGTAGAGCTGGATGTAAAGGAGTATTGGGAGCTAGTGTACCGACAAGAGAAATCGAGCATGTTATCAACAGGGCGCACCCAGCTCAGTTGGTAGAGCGGACACCGTGAATGCGGGGGGCAGGGGCTCGAATCCCATCTGTGACACACTTTTTATTTCTCTATTCGAAATCATTGATTTATTTATTTATGTTGCTTTTTACCATTTTATCAATCTAAGCGTCCATATCAATTCATGTATTATGAAGGTATGCATGTTTTAATTTTTGCGTTTATGTATTTTTTTCAGTGAATGAATGGGCAGACTATAGTATATTTAGTTAGTTATCAGAGGATAAGTTTCCTTTTTTGTTTATTTGCATCTTCATTTGTCGTCAATATCATCTTTCTTTATAGATTGAGCGGACAGATGCAGGGGTACGCTTCCTTTTCGAAAATGTACTTCCAGGAAAATACAAAGGTTAGTTCGTGATTTGTAATATGAACTATGTCAGTTCGAGAGAATGATATACAGGTCTGCTCATAAGATTGTTGTACCACTATGCAAATTATGATAACGTGTAAGAACGTTTAGTCAACAGGGATATGATAGATGTAAAGTGGATGTCTCCACTTCTTTTAGCTCGCTGCAACCCACAAGCACTTTAAAAATAGCACGTTCTCGGACATAGAGTTATGGACCGACCTAACAATGCCCATTTTTATGAAACCTGTTCTAAAGGTATTCCTTTTGAAGATAATACTGACTATTCAAAGACCTGCAAGCCTTTAAGTTGTTGGAATTTGCTTCTGTAATCCATGTACCTGTATCCTGTACAAGAGGCCAAACTGTCCAGGTTTCATCATGTAAGTGCTAATTTGAATAGTATCATCCCTATGTTGCGGTTTGTTCTCGTCAATAGAAGCTGGAATTTTTTCCCTATTACATATTAAGCCCAACTTAGATTTCAATATCACTGCGCCCCTGACCAGCACCTGTTGACCCTTCGCCTTTATCGGAACCAAATTTTGTAGATTTCTGCTGTAGGGCATAGTACTTTTTGCAAGCTGAACTTTGTTCTAGACTTCTTTTTATTATTCATTTCTCAACGGAAGCTTCATGCTTCTGCTATACGCGAGGCCTTAGTCTTTCAAAGAGAATGTACTTACAGTAACATTTATAGATGTTATTTGTTAAGTTATTGTGGTTTTTCTTTAGTTACTGCGGTAAAGCATCGGTGGTGCTGGCAACCAAGAAATGTGGAGGTTGAAGTTGTGGATGGAGATGTGGGAGACATCAAGTTTGTTCACGTTGGATACATACTGAAGTGTGTTCTCTCCCACAATATAACATTGGTGAGTTTATGGAATTACGTTATGAAACAGTAAACTACTTTTCTAGCTTTGTTGTGCGCGGAGTGCACAGTTTTCTTGTCCATTCCACCATGGAACTGTCCATCAACGGACAGCATGTTCCCTATTCAATTTACTATTGTGATGATGATGATGATGATGATGATGGTGATGATGATGGTGATGATGGTGATGATGGTGATTGTGGTGATGGTGATGATGGTGATGATGATGGTTATTATGATGATGGTTATGATAATGGTGATGATGGTGATGGTGATGGTGATGGTGATGATGATGATGGTTATGATGATGGTTATGATGATGGTTATGATTATGGTGATGACGATGATGAAGGTAGTGCCGGTCGTGATGATGGTGATGATCATACTGATGGTGATGATATTGATGGTGATGGTGATGATGGTAATGGTGATGATGATGATAATGATAGTTATGATGATGGTGATGATAGTTATGACGATGGTGATGACGATGGTGATGACGATGATGAAGGTAGTTCTGGTCGTGATGATGGTGATTATGATAATGGTGGTAATGGTGATGATGATGATAATGATAGTTATGATGATGGTGATGACGATGATGAAAGTAGTGCCGGTTGTGATGATGATCATGATGATGGTTATGATGGTGATGATGGTGATGATGGTGACGACGGCGACGAAGACGGCGGTAATTACTCCAACTACGATGGTTAATAACCGATAATTGATTAAAATAAGTTTATATACATTTTTTTCACTCAGCTTCCATTTACATATTCTTTATTGTGTTTAAAACATTAAAAGCCAAATGCTAGAGTCAGACTGCCTTTTTTCCCTCTTATTAGAATTTTAGTGTCGAAGGAAGCAAGGAAGCCTCAGGTTCTTTCAACGTTAGCAAAGGGACGAACAAGTTTTGCCTTAAAGTACCTGGTAGGTGTTGTGCACGTATATATAGTAATAGTTTTCATGAACGGCATTATTACTGGTCTGGTAATTCTGTGAGAATCCTAAAGGTGGGGAACAATCGAAATTTTTGACCCAGAATTGTAAAGGCTTGCTTATTATTTTGATTTTGTAATCTATGGTAACAAAATTTGTCTCGGAACGCTGAAGAGAGTTATATATATAGGTAGACAGGTTATGGTAGTGTTTTCTTTCAAGGTGTTATAGATCCCAAATCTGGTATTAAAATTGAATGTTAGTCTTGTTTTGTCACTTTGCAGGTGTGTACCATCTCACGCCGCAGTCATGCTACAAGTTTGAACACGACAGCTACGTTTACGACTCGTAAGTGAACGGATGAGTGTTCTTGTTACTTTTTTGTCTTTTTGAGTACTTGCGGGATATTTTATATTATTATTAATATCTTGGTTTTCACATCATACAATTACGGAAATTAGAGAGAGTTTTTCGCCTGACGATTGCTCCGAGCAACCAGCCAGTTAAGGCGACGCTATATAATGCACTATTATTACTGTTGTTATTCATCATTATCATTAGTTGTTGTTGTTGTTGTTTTTGTTGTTTTTGTTGTTTCAGCTTATGTCCTGGCTGTTCTTATTCGGGTAATCAAGTCCTGTTAAGTGAGTCATAACTATTGGCCAAGAGCCCACAAGTGTGTGCTAAGAATTTTCTCACACCACCTTTTTTCCACCTTTTTCTTTTTCTTTTTCTTCGTATTAATACTATTACTATTATTGCAGACTCTATTTTGGTTGCTTTGTTTATCTCTATAGTGCCAATCCAACTGTACTTACTTTATCAACTACAACGTACAAGGTGAAAATCTTGGTTAAAGTTCAAAAGGTCGTTTCGGATCTTGCTATGGCCATCCGGTAGGTCTCCAATAAACAAGGCTTACAGCATTTTGATTTATGCTTTAAAGTGCACCTTCGGTCGATGCTTCCTGTAGTATATTTAAACACAGGCACGCCGTGATGCGACTACAAGTGTATTATCGTGCTTGCTGTAATACCCGTCTCCTGAACCGTTGATAGCTAATGAGCATCTGCTAATGAATGAAGCCTTTCCCTTTACAGATTAAATATTACTTTTAAACTTATACGGTTACCCAAAGCCAGGTACGTTTGTTTAACCTCTAAAACCAATAATTAGTGTTAAATGATGTCGTGTCATTCTACATGATGCATCCTCTCACAAACTTGTTTCACAAATTTGACAGCTTGGTAGTTTAAAGACATCTCACCAAGTCACCAATCTAATGTTTGTGCCTAGGTGTCTCTATCGTAAACGTTCGAACGGAATCCCAGCCTATACCTTTCATAGACCTGTGACCATCGAGGACCTTCTTAGGTAGGACTTCTGCTTCAAACAAGTATGAAGCAATGTTGTCTAACGTAGTATGTTTTACATGTCAAGGGAGCCAAATTGACAAAGCAAAGCTCTCACTATTTCAAGTTACGTGATGTTCCGTGGCATTAAGAGGTACATTTTCTGTTTTGGCTTAATTAATTGACTTATCTCCGAGTCAAATTTAGGGGGATATATCATGACTGAAAGGGTTGTGTGCATGCGCGTGTGTGTATGTCTCTGTGTATGTGTTTCAGGGAGGGTTTGAAGTAGTCACAATTAGGGGTTTTGGACTTAAATTCTATACCACTGATTGCTTATCTGTAGAAGACGTTGTCAGAAGTACATCAAATAGAACGAAGGCGCTTTCCCACCGAGAGTTTTCGAAAGTCACGTTTGTCCGACTACCCATCAAGTTGTTCTATCAAGCTATTCGATATGGGGTGGAATGGGCGATGATGCTGCTTTCACTCCCAAAGGGTATTAAGCAACTTGTTTGGTATACATATATTGATGTTTCTAGTATGCTATTGTGATGGGTAAATTGTACTTATCAATCTCCCCGTCAGAACATCGAGTAAAGCAGGCGAAGAAATTTTACCACTGATACTGTTATCGGGGCCTGATACCGCTAGTGATTCTGCCGTTGCTTCCAACACATCAAGCAACGCCACTGAGACCAAATCGGAGGTAGAGAACAAGCCTTTAATATATCAGCTTACAACATGGGCTCGGTAAGTTTATGAAGGACTTCTTTATTTATGTCGTAATCATTCCCATAGCGCATTGTGAATATGTGACACTTGCACAGTGGTCAGTACAGCGGCTAATGATGCACGCGACGGAAGTAACCTTCTATCATGTAGGCGTGGTCGTCGTCCTCATATTACCTTTGCTTCTTTCGTATAACCATAGCTATGTATGATTCTACATTTAGCGAAAACATTGTTGCACTGAAGAGCCTTTTTCGTTGACGTTCCTCATAGTACAAAATCGTCAGAATTTCAATTGGAATTCCAATTCTGACGATTTTGTTCTATGAGAAGTGTCTGACGAAAAGTACTTTTCAGTACTGCAATGTTTACGCTATTTGGATTCTAAATTTGTGCGTTTGACTGAGGACGCTTTCACATTTCTCACATACGTTACAGCTGAAGTAGGAGACAACTGCAGTAGGGTTTGCTTAATTTTGTTTACCTCTTTTGCCAACCATTTACGGTAGTTAATACAAGGTTTGAACCTCGCGTGGGTGAAAAGCAACGGCATCTTCTGTCACATCCTTTATTATTACCGACAATAAGATGCCCTGGGCCCTTTCTAATGATCTTGATTTAACGATATGCACCTGCTCGAGATCGTGAAATAACAATTTTCTCAACCAGACCGGGTTTCACTAATTCAAGAGTGAGCATGCTCTTCATAGTATTGCGATGGGTGTCGGTTTGATCTCGTTGTTGTAGTCCTTCACGGCATGCAAGTGAGGCATAGATAGTGATAACGCCGGGGGCTGTCTAACAAGAGGGGCCAGGGGCCTATTCCCCCCAAAATTTAAAGAAGTTTGAAAAGGTGGCAAGTGAAGACTTTTAATAACAACTCTTGCAATACTGCCCAAATTCATTACTTCCTTTCGGTGTCACATATTTATTCTCTTTGTCATAGAAAACGTTGGCAATCGAAAAATTTGATTAGTTGTTAGTTGCTATGAACCATAAGAGTCTCTCGGCCAGTACGTGGATGTGTCTGGCATTGGTGTTATGCAGTCGCTCCATATGAATTTTTTAAGGAAAGTTCATTCAAATAGTATATCTGTCATCGTAGTTGATTGTTTGCTGGGTAAAGGAGACAGAGAAAACCCGTATAAAAAGTTATTGGACGTCTTTCTTCCCTCTTTTTATGCAAATTATATATTTCTTCGTCTGGTTAATAGCCGCATTTTACCTGTTAAAATTGACATGTTCAACCTTGCCTGGAGATGTGCAGAATTTTTAGGATCATGACCACGCTTTGTTGGCCAAATTTATTCGACACATTCTGAAAAAACTAACGCAAGAAAATATATATGACGTTTCGACATCATCAGGATTTCATTGTCAAGTAATTAAAAAGTGAAAAGCAGCAGCAGAGGGGTCGCGATGGCATGTCTGGAGGGGGAGGGGGGGTGTAAGACTAAATTTACCTGAAAAATTCAAATTTTACCTGAAAACTTTTTTTGAGAAAAACACATAT